>JAOTIZ010039928.1:0-15294 GCA_027123425.1 Erythroxylum panamense | reverse complement strand
TCACTTATCATCATAACTCAAATCAATCATGGCCTTCGACTATGTTCAGGCCCTGTTCACTCTAATGTAGGGGTTAATGACTTCTTTTCGCTATACGACTCCTTATGCACTATTCGAATGGTATCAATGGTGAGAGGCGTGTTCTTAAAGAACAACAAAACCTTGAGGTCTTGGGTTCGAGCCGTGGCTCCCCCTGAACTAAAGAGGACAATACCTGGAGTGATGGCGGTAGAGGTTGGGCTCTACAGTAGCGATCGCGGGCCTCTTGAAGTACCGAGAGGAGAGGCCCCGGTACACAAAGTTCGGGTCGCTACATTTATGTTAGGTATCTTCCCAATTCTCAAATACTAGCTATGTGAGTTTTGCAAGGTTGGGCTTTATTTTACTAACAAGTGGTGGTCCACTAAGTATAAAGTTCTTTGATTGGCCCATAGGTGGTAGGTTTTGGTGGCTTATTAGAGAAGGCAATTTATGATAAGATAAAATAGGGTTAAACCTTTTTCATTCGTGAGTTATATTGCCTAAAAACCAGAACAGAGAAGGAGAAAAAGAGAGGTTTGCTCCTTGTTTTGGCATATGGAAAGGCAACTGTTTGGTGAGATAATCAAGAGAAGCGGATCATCATCGACAGGTATTTGTTATTGGTGTCTCTTGGGTTTATAGAGCGTACAAAATCGAGTAGGGTTTTCAATTTGTACTAGAACCTAGAGTTAATTATACTTGTCATTGAGATTATTGTTGTTAGTTACCAATTGTACTCTTGATTATTATAAAGGATCGATTTTAGCTCGTGAAGATCCAGAACTGGGTTTTTCTTGAAATTGAGAGGGGTTTTCCACATAAATTACGTGTGCTTTGATTTAGTTTCTTTCACTTTATTTCTTTTACTATTATTGTTGTTATGGTTTTGGTAATTTTCCCAAATAGCTTATACACAATAAACAGCCAAATAAAGAGGAGAAAAGACTGAGGGTAGGAAATTATGAAGAAGTGGATGTAATATCTATAAGGGATGTGTGTTTGAACCTTAATATAGGGTTCATTTTGGTTTTACATGATACATTTTATTTGCCATCTTTTAGAAGAAATTTGATCTCCGTATCAATTTTGGACAAAGAAGGTTATAGTTTTGTTATCAATGCTTTTGTTATGCAGTTGTAGTTTAAAGCAAAACATATTGGTACAACCTTCTTGTCATATGGTTTATATAGACTGTATCTTGCCTCAAATCAAATATATGCTTCTTCATATCTGATTGAACAAACTATGAAAAAGAGAGCCCTAATAAAGGATAAGTCATACATGTTGAGGCATAAAAGGTTGGGCCACATTTCCAAAGATAGGGTTGAGAAATTGATTAAGGAAAACATTCCCCTAACTCTAGATTATGATGATTTAGAAACACGTGTTGACTACTGCAGGGATAAGTTGACTAAAATAAAGAAAAAAGGGGTCAACTGGTACTTCTAGCTTATTGTATGTCGTCTATACAGACATATGCGAACCTTATACAGTTACCTTGTGCAATTCTAGATATATTTTGACATTTATTGATGACTATTCCTGATATGGATATGTGTTCTTATTTAAGGAAAAGTCTTAAGTTCTTGATAAATTCAAGATCGTCAAGGCCGAAGTTGAGAATCAATTAGGAAGGTCTATTAGGATCATCAGATTAGACAGTAGAGGTGAATATTATGTCAAACATAGGGTTTCAAGACAAGAAAAGGGTTCATGTGCCAAATATGTGGAGTCATGTGCAATAGAGGCTTAGTTCACTATGCCAGGTAGTCCTAAGCAAAATGATGTGTCCAAAAGGTGGAATGGCACCTAAAAGGACATAAGATCAACGCAGAGCAGGATTGATCTGCCTGACTACCTCTGGGGTGAAGCCATAAAGATTTCTTTGTACATAGTCAACAAAATACCAAGCAAGTCATTTATGAAAACGCCTTTTGAGATTTGGAAGGGTTGGAAGCCTAGCCTTGCCCACATTCATATGTGGGGCTACCCTGCTAAGGTACGCTTATATAATCCTTATGAGGACAAGTTGCATGCTCATTCCACTCATTGCTATTTTATAGGATATCCCAACTACTCCAAAGGATATAGATTCTGCTGTAGAGAAGGAGGGGCCAGAATAATGGAATCACAAACAACTAAGTTTTTAGAGTATGATGTCTGTAATGAGTGTGGTCCTTCTTGCCATTCAAATGAGAGCAGGGTGGACACTACAGTCATATCATATCCATCACCCATATAGTCAAAAATAGTGGATCACGGTTTACGTACCATAACTTTATAGGAACAAGAACCCATACTTGAACAAATTGAGGTGCAAGAACCAATTCAATTAAGGAGATCAACTAAAGTGAGGAGACCTGCTATTTCATCTTATTACATAGTCTATTTAGGTAAACAAGAATATGATATTGAACATGTTATAGATCCAGTCACTTTTCCCAAAGCTATTTTTAGACCTAATGCAGATCTGTGGTGGGACGCAATGAACGAGAAGATGCAATCCAAGAAACATGATAAGGTACAGAGGCTTATTGATTTGACTCATAATTGCAAACCCGTCAATTATAAATGGATTTTCAAGAATAAGAAGGAGTCTCAGGGTAAAGTTGAGCAGTTTAAGGCTCAATTGGTTATCAGAGGTTTCATTAAGAGAGAAGGGATTGATTTTAATGTTACCTTCTCCTCGGTATCCTCTAAGGATGCATTTAGAGTGATTATGAAAATAGTAGCTCATTGTGATATGGAGCTATATCAAATAGAAGTCAAAACTACTTTCCTGAATAAAGACCTTTATGAAGAGGTTTATATGGAGCAACCTGAAGGATTTCAAGATCAAGATAGAATTAAAATGGTTTGTAAGTTGAGCAAATCTATATATGGTTTAAAACAAACCTCTTGACATTGGTACCTTAAATTTGATGAGGTTATTATCACTTTTTGCTTTATGGAAAATAAAGTTAAAAATTTCTTAGACTACAAGGTAAGGGGGAGCAAAGTAATCTTTCTACTTTTATATGTGGATGATATCTTGCTCGCACCAAATGACTTGACCATATTGCATGAGGTTAAACAAATTTTGGCTAAGCATGTTGACATGAAGGACCTTGAAGAATCACCTTTTATCCTCAACATTTAGATTTACTAGGTCAAATCTTAACACTCATTAGACCTCTCACAGAGCGCATACATTGAGCGAGTGCTACAAAGGTTCAATATGGTTGGTTATAAACCTCTTACAGCACCTATCTCTTATAGAGAGAGATTATCTTTAGTATAATGTCCAAAGAATGAGCTAGGGAGAGAGATTATGATGAATGTTCCATATTTTAGTATGATTGGCAGCCTGATGTATGCCCAAGTGTGTACTAGGTTAGACATTGCATT
Source organism: Erythroxylum panamense (assembly GCA_027123425.1). Classification (NCBI taxonomy): domain Eukaryota; kingdom Viridiplantae; phylum Streptophyta; class Magnoliopsida; order Malpighiales; family Erythroxylaceae; genus Erythroxylum; species Erythroxylum panamense. Next base: position 11,886 of record JAOTIZ010039928.1, on the reverse strand, counting down.
TGTTGTTGGACTGTTGGGTAAGTATTTGACTAATCCAGGATTGGATCACTGGTATGCGGTCAAACGACTGTTGAGATATCTAAAGGGCACTAAGGATTATATGTTGACATATACGAAAGTCAACAATCTGAACCATATAGGATATACGGATTTATACTTTACTATGTGTCCAGATGATAGGAATTCCATATTAGGATATATTTTTACAGGAGCAAATGGTGCAATATTATGGAAGAGTATCAAGTAGATACTAATGGCTTCCTTAACTATACATGCAGAGTTTGGAGCATGATATGGGTCTACTTTATAAGTGGTTTGGTTCAGGAATTTGATTTCTGAATTATCTATGGTTGATTCGGTGGCTAGACCCATTCGACTGTATTGTAATAATCTTTCTACTGTGTAGTTCAGTAACAATAATAAGAATATCACAGGGTCTAAGTATTTAGAGGTCAAGTATTTGACCATAAACGAATTGATACAAAAAAGTGACATTAAAGTGGAGCATTTGAGGACTGAAGATATGTTTGCTAATCCTTTGACTAAAGCAATTCGCCCACATGTTTTTGAGAGACATGTATACAGTATGGGGTCACTATATTTTCTCCTTATACATTTGTATGTTTCTCATGTATTATGATAGTATGTTTTATTATAAAGATGATCATCATTTTGCTCTTAGTCTATACATGTTATATATTGTCATAATACAAGTGAAAGTCTTAATATTTGTGTTGATTTTAAGCATTTTAAAAGTCTATGGGAATGTATACAGATTGACCTTAATCCTATATCATTAGGACATATACAGTTTAATATGTAAATCCATAGATTTTGACATAACATAGAAGGATATAACTGTTTGATCTTATAAAGGTTTTCTCTAAAACAATTTAGCATTCAGTAAGAGAAAATAGGTTTTCTTTAATGTGGTTTAGCATTCAGTGAGAGAAAATAAATTTCTCTAACGTTGTTTAGCATAAAGTTCAGAAAAATTGAGATGCATAAATAGAAAGATGTTAAGTTGTCATTTTGTGCTTATTTTGTGTATAAATCTCTTTAATGTGTTGAAATTATTATTCATAGTTGATGGATTTATTTCTTAATTATTCTCAGATGATTTTTAACACTTAAGAGATGAAATTGAATAAAAAAGATGCAAGAGAAGTAAGGATAATTTGAAATTCCAAACTAGCAGGAAATTTAGTAACTAAGCATGGGCACGTGCAAGGACAAAAATTATCTGCAAGATCTGTTTTCAAATGCAGATTCGATTCACTTAAGATTTTTATAATTTTAAGAATCAGATTGTATCCTTATTGATAGGGATCGACCACCTAAATCTTGGGGAAGATTATCTGCAAAAGATCATGGAAAAAAAAGAGGGGATCGAAGAAAAGAGGAAGGGAATTCCGTTACTGTTCACAACAGCCACTTTAGGAGTAATGTTTATGTTTTTCTGTAGAATTTTCTTCTGTTCTTTTAGTCAGCCATAGTCAATTTTTTTCATTTGCTACAGTATTTTCTCTAGGAGTTTTCGGATTTTCTAGGAAAGATCAGGGATGGAGAGTTTACATTTGGCTATTTCTTTATTGATTTTAACTTTTGTTACCAATAGCTAAATCATTTTTCTTGGTTGAGGGAAACCACGTTATCATCTATTATGTGTGAGATGTTCCAATAAAGTTTGTTTTGTTGATGAATAATGAATGCCTTTTGAATTGCTTTTATGATTGAATTGATTGATTTCTATGATGCACGACTAGGAATTCATTCGTTTAATAGCCAGATCAATAGAATATGACGTTCAGTTTTGCTAATCACAAGTGGTAATTAGGATTACCATCTTTACGTTAGAGTTGAAAATTCTAAGAAGAAACTCATCTTGATTAAATGCATGTCGTACATGTATTGTCTTGTTCATTGATTTCTTAATTCTTAAAGCTTTTACTCAATTGAACTTAAGATCGTATCTAAGTTGTTGATTAATAAGAATGTTTAGAATACATGTTTCTATTCATTTAAACTTAAGGAAAAACATCACTCAATGAATGTTTGTTGATAAACTGAATTTTATATCAAGGATCTATTTTAGTGTGATAATGTTGGTGACCCGAAATCCAAAATTTGTCTATTGAATTTTTCAGATTCAATTATTTTTGTTAATTTTTTATTTTTGTTATTTCTAAATTCTAAAATTTTCATGAATTGAAACCCCCCCCCCCCCCTTTTTACTTTGTTTTCATTTTGGACTTGTACAATCTTTACTGTTAGAATTCCTCGTGGGAATGATCTCAACTCTTCACTAACTACATTTTTCATAGCTAAAGTTGGTATTAATTTGGTTGTAGGCGACAGCAGTACCAAAAGATGATACATTCCAGATTGTACAAGTATCATCCTAGTTTGTTACACTTCATTTTTTCATTCATATAAGTGAGATATTAGATATGTGTGATTATATTGGATTTGTATCATACATGACATATGCATTTGATATTTTCTGGTATCAAAAGTCTTGCGGGATAAAATGATGAACTTTCATTATCTTTGAATCAAATGGCTTTTTAAACTTGGTGGACATATACTGTGATTTGTTTAACTCTTTTTTACTGATTTTATAATCATTACAACTGTTGTAATTAATTATTATCCAAGGGGGAGCATGTTAAAAATTTCTTTAAGGATGGACAACAATTAATTACAATTTTGACTGTTTTAATAAATTTACGGTTAAGAGAATCAAATTTGATCCAGATAAAGATAATAAAGTGGCCAAATAAAGGATTTAGATTAATAAGCTGAAGTTCAATAAGAAAAATGAACCCTAATCAGTATGAATTGGATTTGTATCCAGTAAATGATGAAGAAGTCCGATATGAATGCTATATATATAAGGTTAAGTTCTCCTGTAGCTACTTAAGCAAATCGTGAACATACGAATGCTCGAACCCATCAAGAGGTTCACGTATTAAGAAAGCTGCAAAAAGGCATTAACGACATTTCTATGATCATTTCTTGTGAAGGTTGTTGAGAAATCAGGATCGTTTCGGCTACAACAAGTTCGTGAAAGTTATTGACGCAAATCAAGTATTTTCGAGTTTTCTTCATTTTTTCCCTTTCATGTTCAGTCTTGGACGCATAAAGAAGGCTCGTGTTACGCAATACATGTTTGTCTTCAAATAAAGAACAATGACCTGTTTTTATTTAAGCCTTCTATAATTCTTTTATCTCCATGCTTCATATATAAATGTACAGAAGCTTAGGCTCAATAGAAAATAATCATGTTAAGGTAAATCGACGTTGATTGTCAAGGAAACTAAGTTTTTTGATTCAATTTCAGAACTCTGAAAGTTTCATAAGCTTCTGATATGATTCCAGGTGTTCAATATATAGGATCATTTGAAGAACAGGTGATTTCTATTCTCATTTTCCTGTTGGCATAGGCAGCAGGTGGGGTTTGAATGGACTTTTATCCTGTTCAAGGTAGTTAACCTGTTTTTAAAAACAAGCTAAGAGATAAAAGTTATTTCTGGGATGTGTTTTTTAAACCACACTAGTCTGTACCAATTTACTTTGAGATTCTAGTAGGAGAAGAGGCCATAGGCTGTTTTCTTGCTGTAGGTCTTTGAGCGACTTCTTGTCTATACCAATTTATAGACAATTTATTATGACAAACAGAAGCAAACAAACATTACAAGGAGATTTCTTGAAATAAAGTGTGAATAAAATACAGAAAACATAGAACACAAATTAAGGAAACTAGAATGATTCTTCATTCTCATTGATGCTATAGTTGGCACCAGTAGTTGGGGCAAACTTTTTCTTATCGTACCTGACAATTCATTCAAAGATTTTGCCTAATTTTCCTCGAATTCAATCATAACATACCAAAATATGTTCCAATGGTGATTTTTGGCAACGGTGGTTGCAACAGATTTCTCATATTCACTAACTGCAAGACTGAACATGGCCTCGAGGACTTGGAGATGGATTTTGAAGCGGAAATTGCACATTTCAATGTCATTGCCAGCACCAAGTCAACGTTACTGAGTTGTAGTTGCTGGCCTAAATCTTCAGAACTCTTAATATTCTCCTTTGGGTGGGCTATCTTTGAAGCAGGTAGGACGCATACTAGGCATGTTCAATAGATTCTTTGATCGTGAGAACGAGGATTCCAAAATTATGGGAACTGGATCCACAACTTCACTGTCTTTTTCCTGAGTCATTGATGTCCAACTCTTGACAAATGTGCTCATCGAAGAGGCATCTATAATTTTATGAGAAATGCTCATAGAAATAGCCATTCCTCCACAATTAAAGAAAGTAATCTGAATCACCAACATACAATCTGAGGGTAAGTTGGTACGATCGAGAGTGGGATTGAAATGTTGTGAAACTCCGGGTTAATTTCCTTCAATAGTGACAAATTTACCTTGACTACTATTGCATAGATGAATAGAGTGTAAACGATTTCACTGAAAAATCATATAGGTAAATTCCCAAGAAAGACTGAAGGCTCACAAACGGTCTCACTTAAATTCTAATCTCTTATACAGAATTTTCATAGACATGTAATTTATTAGCACAATAATTCACTATAATTATACCTAACAATAGCCATTAAATAGACAAATAAAGAACACCAGAATTTAACAAAGTTCAACCAATTATACCTACTTCCTCAGACACTGCTAAATTGATATTTCGCTATTTTTTGGAAATAATACAAGTGAAATACTACAGAAGGAGAGAAGAAATTTATCTTATGAAAGATAATTTTTGGGATGCTTAAGATAGGTGAAGGAGTCTTCCTTTTATAACTTAAGAAGACTCTCCCGTCTTTGTAATTCTTCAATATGGGATTTCAAAATATGTCATAATTCAACAATTCTCCACCTTGACATATTTTGCATATTCAAATCTCTCACAAAACTCATCTTTAGTAATGTCTTCAAATGCACTTAACATATTTTGCATCTTCAAATCTCTTACAAAACTCATCGTTAGTAGTGTCTTCAAATGTGCGTTACAGCACCCATCTTCAATTTTTAGCAATATTGATCAAGTCCAAACAATGTTGGAACTTGACTACAGTCACCACCTTTGTCAACATATCAGCAGGAATCTCAATGGTCTTAATCTTCTAGATTACTACTCCACCTTCTTCCAGAACCTCTCACACAAAGTGATAACATACATTAATGTGCTTCGTTCTTGCATGACAAACTTGATTCTTTGCTAAATGAATGGTACTTCGACTATCACAATGTACTTTAACATGATCCTGTCTAATTCTCAATTTATCAAGCAATCCTTGAATCCAAATTGTCTCCTTCAGAACCTCTATAATTGCCATATACTATACCTCTATAGTCGACAAAGCAACTGTTGACTGTAAGGTAGACCTCTTACTAACTGGTACCTTTGCAAGAGTAAACATATAGTCAGTAGTTGATCAACGTTTATCTAAATCACCAGCATAATCATAATCATAATATCTAACTACGCAATAACCATCTTGCTTATCCCGCTGAAATATCAAACCAACATCTACGGTGTTCAGAATGTACCATAGAATCCATTTCACAGCTTGCCAATGTTCCTTTCCAGAATCATGTATATACCTGCTCACAACCCCAACTGCCTATGAAATGTCGGACCTTGTATACACCATAGCATACATCAAGCTACCAACCACATTTGCATACGGTACTTTAGTCATGTACTCTTGTTCTGCATCTTTCTTTGGAGAACTGAGCTTTATATGCGGAGTGAGCGGAGTACTAGTAGGTTTTGACTTCTCATTCATGTCAAAATGTTGTAACTCCTTTTTTAAATATTGCTTTTGATTCAAACATAGTTTCCCCAACTTTCTGTCTCTATTTATCTCCATACTGAGAATTTTCTTGGCTTCACTAAGATCCTTCATTTCAAACTCCTAATTCAACTGAATCTTCAATCTCTCAATTTCTCTTTGATTCTTTGAAGCTATCAACATATCATCAACATACAGGAGAAGATAGATGTAGGATCCATCTTGTAGCTTGCGAAAATACACACATTGATCATATTTTCTTCTTGTGTACTTTTTTCCCATCATAAACTTGTTAAATCACTTGTACCATTACCTTGGAGATTGATTCAATCCATACAATGATTTTTCAAACTTGCACACCATATTCTCTTTTCCATCAACTTTAAAACCTTAGGGCTGAGTCATATAGATTTCCTCTTCTAAGTCTCTAAAAATGCTGTTTTTACATCCAATTGAACTAGTTCCATGTCAAACTGTGCAACCAAAGCCAACAAAATTCAAATGGAGGAATGTTTTACAACTGGAGAGAAAACTTCATTATAATCAATTCCCTCTATCTGAGCATAGCCTTTGGCCACCAACCTTGCTTTGTAGTGAACATTATCCTTATCAGGAAATCCAACTTTCTTTGCATATACCCATTTGCATCCAATTTCCTTCTTTCCCTTTAGGAGACTAGCTAGCTTCCACGTTTGATTCTTATGAAGCGAATGTATTTCTTCATTCATGGCTATCCTCCACTTATCTTCTTCTGAACTTTGGACTGGTTCCTTATAAATGGTAGGAATGTTATCAATTTCAATTGGAGATGCATAAGCCACCATATTAACATAACGAGTAGGTACTTGAATGTTCCTTTTGTACTTTCTCAATCTAATTGGTAATTTTTGTTATGGAGGTTCTTGGGTTAGAACCTCTTCTTCATCTGGCTCCTCTTCTACCATAGAAGTTTCTACATTTGCTTCATCATTTGCTGGGGTAACAATTCTTCCTTCAAACTCTACCTATTTTAAAGTACCATCTGTTTGCTTAACATTTTCAATTGTCACCTTTCTTAACATGGTAGATTTGTCAAAGGTAACATCTCTGCTGAAAATTATTTTCTTTGACTCTGGGCATCAAAGATGACATCCTTTCACACCAGAGGTGATCCCCCATGAAAATTGCTTTCTTTGCACGTGGATCCAACTTTGACTCCTTAACATGATTGTATGCAATGGAACCAAACATATGTAAGGAATCATAATTTGTAGCAAGTTTTCCAAACCATTTTTCTAATGGTGTTTTACCACCATTAGCAATTGACAGAAGACGATTGATGAGATGAAAAGCATATGTAACAGCCTCAGCCAAAATTCCTGCCCAACCCAACATTAAACAACATGGACTAAACTTTCTCCAGCAATGTCCGGTTCATACGTTCTACCACCCTATTTTGTTATAGTGTATTCCTGACTGTGAAGTGTCTGAAAATACGTTCATCTTCGCAGACTTTTAAAAATGGATCACTCCTGTACTCCCCACCATTATCTATACAAGACGTTTGATCCTTCTGCCTATTTGAGTTTCCACCATCTTCTTCCATTTAAGGAAAATTCTCAGCACTTCATCCTTATTCTTCATAGTATACACCCATATTCTTTGGGAAAAATCATCATCAAACGTCACATAATAATGTTTTCCTCCCAAAGAAGCTGTTTTGGAAGGTCCACCTCAGAGTGAATATAATCCAAAATACTCTTCGTATCATGGATTGCAGTGTTGAATTTCACTCTTATCTGCTTCCCTTTGACACAATGTTCATAAAAGTCTAATTTGCAGGCCTGAACTCTTTTCAACAATTCTTGATTTACTAACATCTTCAAGGATTTTTCACCTGTATGTCCCAAGCGCATATGCCACAACTTAGCTGCTTTTAGATTTTGATCATCATTACATGCTACTGTTGTTGTTCCAATAACTGCATTACCCTGTTAATAATATAGGTTATTGTTTCTTTGAATTCCTTTCATTACCACAAGTACATCAGAGATGATTTTCATTACTCCATTTGCTGCATTTATAGTGTAGCCTTTGATTCTAGGACCCCTACAGAAATGAGATTTTTTGTCAAACTTAGCACGTATCTGACATTTGTCAGAGTCCTAATTGTTCCATTATGATTCCTTAAGCAAATTGAACCAATCCTATTTGTTATGCAGGGATTGTCATTTGTTGTATAGACAACTCCACCTTCTAACTCTCTAAAATCAGAGAACCAATCCCGATTGGGACACATATGATGGCTATAGCCTGAATTAAGCAACCATGGACTAGAAGGGCATATTGAGGATGTAACAACCAATGAAAGATCTGAATGTATATCTTCACACTCAGCAACATTCGAATTTGTAACAACCTTTCCCTTTTTTCCAGTGCCCTTTTTCCTGACAAAAGGCACATTCACCTTTGCTCAATTTAAGCCTCGACTTCGATTTCCCTTTCTTTCCTTTAATTTGGCTCTGCGAACGGCCTCTGATTACCAAAGCTTCTGCTGCTCCACTTGTACATTCTTCCTTTGTCTTCCTTATCAATTTATGTCTGTACAAAGCAACTATAACTTCCCTAAGAGACACATCAACCTTCCCATGAAGTAAAATAGTTTCAAGAAACCAAACTCTTTAGAAAGGGATCCCAATAACATCAAAGCTAGATCTTCATCTTCAAATGTCACATCCAAATTCATTAAATCAGTAACTAACTAATTAAAACTGGTGAAATGATCATTTATAATGGTATGGGGAATATAAGAGAAACGAAGCAGTCTCTTCTTCATATGAAGCTTATTCTGACTACTTTTCTTCAGGAATTTCTTTTCCAACGCGTTCCACAATTTAGATGCAAAAGTTTCTTTTGAGAAAGCATACTTTTGCTCTCTATAAATACATGGTTGAATTGTACTACATGCCAAACGATTTATAGTCTTCCAATCTTTCTCATCAACATCATCTGGTTTCTTTTCTTCAATGGTGATGTAAAGATCTTATTGAAAAAGAGCGTCTTGAACTTCACTTTGCCACATGTCGAAATGACCCATACCATCAAAAATCTCCACCACAAATCTTGCATTTGTCACAGCAATCCTTGCTAGAATAGACGAGGTAGAAGCTATCGACGTGGTTGGTGCAGTCGTATCTTTGATTTCTTCCATCTCTGCTACAATTTCTATTCAATAATTGTCAATGTGGAATGCTAATAAGCCAAGGAAAAATCTTTTCTGATGTAAAAGATCAGATCACGCTATAACCTTAGAGCATACTAAGAAAAAATCTTAGTTCTGATACTAATTGTTGTGAAACTTCGAGTTAATTTTCTCCTATAGTGACAAATTCACCTTGACCACTTCACCAATGAACAATTGTACTAAAAAATCACATCAGGTAAATTTCTAGAAAAAACTGGAGAATCACAGATGGTCCCACTTAAATTCCAAGCTCCTAGATAGAATTTTCCTAGACATGTAATTAATAGCACAATAATTCGCTACAACTATACTCAACAATAGCCATTAAATAGACAAATAAAGAACACAAAAATTTAACAAGATCCAGCCAATTATGTCTACTTCTTCGGACACTACTAAATTGATATTTTACTATTTTCTGAAAATAATATAAGTGAAATAGTATAAAAGGAGAGAAGAAATTTATCTTACGAAAGATAATTTTTGGAATGCTTAAGATAGGTGAAGGAGCCTTCCTTTTATAACTTAGGAAGACTCCCCTATCTTTGTAATTCTTCTATATGAGATTTCAAAATATATCATAAGTCAACATGAAATGGTTCAGAAGCTCGGCTTCAGGTTGGCTAACAAGTGGAAAGCTAGCAATCAATCCGAGCTTTCACAAAATAAGCTCCTTTTTCGTTGCAATCAATAGTTGAGCCATCTTTGAGCCTCCCAACTAACGGATAGTAGTAAGTTAAAGTGTCAGAGAGCGACTTCTGTAGGGAATGAGACCTTTGAGAAAACCTTGAAATTGTTCCATCATCCTGATCGTTGTGGCGACCATTGGAGTGGTAGAAGAAAACCGTAATGCCATAGATCATAGGACCTACGCGTTGGTCCCAAAGAGCAAGCTTGAAGGTTTGGAGATGTTCAGGAGTAGAGGATGATGGTTTGATTGCTTTTCTTGAGATGATTTCAAGCTTCATTATGATTTTCTTTAGGGAATTTGCTCAAACATTTGTTACCTCTGTATAGAACCATTTGGCTCATAAAAAAACAAACAATTACTACATAATAAGTTATTTCGATAATATGTTCATTTTAATAATTTCTAATGATGGAAAAACTCAACCAATTCGACTAGTTTAACAATAAAAATCTTAAATCGTTTAATTTTTTTATTCGGTTTTTAATTTTTCGGTTCGATTTATTTTAATAATTGATTGATTAATTTTTAATAACAAGAATTTTCATTTAACAATATCGTTTTTAATTAAACTTAAAAGTTTTCGATAAATAAAGACAATATCTTTTAATTATATTTTAATTTTTTAATTTTATTTAATCTTTAATATTTTATTACAGTCTAATATCCATTAAACCTTTTAAACGTTAAAACTTCTTATCTTATCAGTTTAAATTCCGATCTACTTTTCAAAACATTAATAATTTCAACATAATATATTGGTTTCTTTCTAATGGAGCTACTAATTCTCGGCTTCATATGTTAATTTCAACTTTTAACTAATATTCATTAAACTACCAAATAAACTAAAAATATACATTAATGAACTAAAATCCTCCTTTTATGCTATCCTAAAGTTGGTGGGTGAAAATCTTAGACACTTAAAGTCAACATCAACGTCAACATATTCAGTGCATAAGGCTTTTCGCTTTGTGGGAGTATGATAAAGTACTAACATTAGTTATTGAATCATATAGGTTTATAAATAAATTATCTATTTTGGAATGATTTTTTTAAGTCAACTTGACTTCTATTATCATTAGATTAGCACATTAAAGACCAAATGTATAGAAGCACCCATCATCGAGGGAGGGATTGCTCTTTAATCATTGATAATAACTTAGAATCTTCAATTGCCGAACATGCCTTTTATACGTGTAAGAGAGGAACGGTAATAGAGAAACTAATCTCTTCGTCGAACAACAAAGTTAGAATGAGTAGAAGCTACAAAATAATCATGACAAACACTAAAGTTTCAAAGGTTTTTTATTACCATGTAGCCCTAGTTTTGCCATTTGTCTATAATTAATTATTATCCATGTAAATGCCTCTTTTTTCTGAAAATTGAAAATATTTTATTTACTATAACTCACTATTACAAAATATATAAAAGATGAGACAGACTAGTTATAAATCTTGTCTATCTTTAGATTGAACAGAAGGTAAATAGACCAAAAAAGAGTTCCAGAGAGTCATCACATTATAGTACATACACATCTGCATATTGAACAGCTAAACATATGCAGATAGCATCAAACAGCTTTTCCAACGTTTAGATATACCAACGTGTTCTCATGCTTGATGTTAACATGTGATCCGCTTTTCTTGCTACTATTGTTGCTCGAATTGCATTAAGAATGGTGTCCGCTAGCCGATGCTTGTCTTCTTCGACCTGTTTATGTACTCAACAAGTCCTTTTTTCCAAATCAAATAAATGGTAGTGATGAAGGCAACCTTAAGAAGGGTAGCGTTTTCTTTCCCATATTTCGTCCGAGTGATAAATCAACTCAAAGTTCCATCCCAATCAAACATATGGTTCATAGCACCACCATATACTGGATTCTACTCCAAATAAATTTGGAATAAGCACAACTGAAAAAAAAAAAAGATGATTTCTGTCCTCATCAGCATTATTACGAAGAACACAACCCTTATCAGATGTATTAAACCATCTACATTTAGTTCTGGTCGGGTCGACCGTGCAGGGCCCGGACCCAATCAAGACCACCTATGGGCCGATCGGTCCATTCCTACTTGCCATGCCAGGCCCAAGCCTGATCCACATTCCCTGCGGCCCGTCAGTATGGGAAAACCTTCCATGCAGAGATAGAAGTCTAC
>JAOTIZ010039876.1:0-15308 GCA_027123425.1 Erythroxylum panamense | reverse complement strand
CCAATTCAATTCAATTCAATTCCAATTCAATGCAATTCAATTCCAATTCAATTCAATTCCAATTCAATTCCATTACAGTTCAATTCCATTCCAATTCAATTCAATTCCAATTCAATTCAATTCCAATTCAATTCAAATAAATTCAATTCCAATTCAATTCAAAACATACTCCAACAATTTGCAATTCTACCTAGAAATGAATGAGTAAATTTAGTTATTAAAAATTTGGAATGAAAATTTAAAAATTTAGGGAAATGTATAGAGTGACTAATTTTTCATTTCATAAATTTAATGTAGTTAAATCATAGTTAATAAATTAATTTTGATATAATTAATTGTATTTATGATATAATAAATTAATTGTTTTATTAAAATATACTTCATTTATAAATTTATTATTGCGTTTATTCAGTTATAATTAATAGTAATTAATATATAATTAATTAATTGATGTTTTAAAATATAATTAAACTATTAAATGGTAAATATTAACATTTATTATATATGTTACTGCATTATTAATTATTATTAATTATTATACAGTAATATTGAGTATATATAAATCTAATTAGTCAGGCCTGTGTGAGCAATTATGATTTTATTATATTTTATTAAATAATTAATTAATAAAAATGTTTTAAATTAGTTGATTAATCACAACATAATCGATTGACTAATTAATTATAATATATTTAACATACATAAAATTTAATTTTTTTATTAAAATATAGTAAATTAATTAACTAATTAATTGTAACTAATAATGACTAAATAATTTCTAAATCCTACTATTAATTAAGATGATTTTTATTACATGACACATTATGAAAGGAAAAGACGCTGATAAGGAGATAAAGAGAAAAAAACAAAAGAATTTAAGAAGGTTTTACGTCAAGTGACACCTTCTATGTCCTTTTTCCTTCTTCACGGATATGACTTAATAAGTCACACCGGTGACACTTCTTGACATGTTAACTATTAGGGATATTTCTCAATATCTCAAGCTACCGCAAGCCCATCTCTTGTAACAGTCCAAGTCCACAAATATAATGTAGATAATCAGATAAGATAGAGTAAGTTTAAGTTTAAACAGATTTGGTGTTATCACAATCTTCTGTATATAGGATCAGATAGTATCAATTTTGTATACTCAAATATAATGTTGTACATGTATATAAATTGATATACAAAACATGAATAAAGCTATTCATTTACCCATACAACTCTACTCATTATATGGTATCAAAGCCACCGACTAACGTCCTCCTTTTTATCCCAAACCCAATGGCCTCCATCATCAACCCCACCTCTGATGATACCCCTCAGCTCATCACTATCAATCCAGCTGCTCAAGCCCCTTTGAAACTCACCTATACTAATTACCTTGCCTGGAGAATGCAATTCAACAGTCTATTTATAGGATATGATTTGCAAGGCTATATTGATGGGATCAAGAGCTGTCCTCCAGCTACTATAACAAGCAATGACATACCTCTTCCAAATCCAAACTATCAACATTGGATCTGCCAAGACCAACTGATCTTGAATGCGATCATTGGTGCCCTATAACCAACCATCATTCCATTCATCGCTACTGCCCATACTTCGAAAGAAGCTTGGGATATTCTAGCCAAAACCTATGCACAAGCATCAAGAGGCAAACAAAAGCCATTAAAACTGAGCTCAAGAAACTGACCAAAGGGCAGCTATCCATCACTGAATATATGCAGGCCATCAAGACCAAAATAGATGAACTTATTTTTCTGAATGCTCCAATGGATCCTGAGGACATACTGATAAAGTTCTTGATGGACTGGGTGAAGAATATAGTGAAGTAATTCTCACCATCAATGCTAGAGATACACCTATCTCCTCTGATGAGCTACATGAGAAACTTATCACTGCTGAGGCTGATCTTCCTACACCTGTCACAACCCATTTTCCTGCAACAGCCAACTACACCAACAAGTCAGGAGGTAAAAAGCAACAGTCCACTCAACATAATCAGGACATACCCAGATGGCGTCAACAGTAGTCCCAATCCACTCATCACCAACATTTCCAACACTATAATCAGGCCCATTTTCGATCATCCCATGGCCAGATGCAGCCTCTACCTCCCAACTCCTATGCTACCAATAATAATTGGACCTCATCCAATACTCAATACCAACCAAGACCATACCTGGGCAAGTGTCAGATCTGTGGAGTCCAGGGCCACAGTGCCAAACGTTGTCCTTCTTTTCGCATTGTCTCTGCTGGTTCTTCCTCTCCCTTCCCAAGAGCCAACTTTGCTGCTGCCTCCAATCAAGACCAGCGGATCCTTGATTCTGGAGCTTCGCATCATGTGACCACTGATTTACAAAATCTTGCTATGCATACCCCCTATACAGGAACGAAAGATATCCTGATTGGAGATGGCTCTGAGCTTCATATCAGCCACAAAGGCAGTAGTACACTACATGCTGCTCACCGAACATTCACCATGGATAAAGTCTTATGTGTGCCTGAAATGAAACAAAACTTAATTTCAGTTTATCAATTCTGCGTTTCCAACAATGTTTCTGTTACATTCTCACCTTTTTCTTTTCTTGTGAAGGATCTGACAACAGGGACACCACTTCTCAAGGGTGCACCTAACAATGGACTCTATGTATGGCCAGCATCATCATCTCCAAAACTGGCCCTCTACACCACTCTTACAACCTTCCCTGATTGACATTCTAGACTAGGACACCCTGCAAAACCGATTGTTAATCACATTTTATCTACGCATAACATTCAGTTCAGTAATAGACTACCTTCATCTCATTGTAATGCATGCTTGACCAATAAAAGTCACAAATTACCTTTTTCCAAATCCACTCTTGTGTCTACCAAGCCACTGGCTGTTATCTTTTCGGATGTCTGGACTTCTCCTATCTATTCTCATGACAATTGCAAATACTATGTTATTTTCATTGATCATTACACCAAATACACATGGCTCTATCCCTTACAAAGAAAATCTGATGCGTATAATGTTTTTCTTAGGTTCAAAGCTATTGTTGAAAAGTTCTTTGATACATCTATTAAGACCTTATACACAGATAATGGGGGAGAATTTATTGCTCTTACTGATTTCTTAGCCAAACATGGTATTTCCTTCCGAACCACACCACCCTGTACACCTGAACATAATGGCATCGCAGAAAGGAAACATAGACACATTGTTGAGACTGGTCTCACTCTCCTAAGTCATGCGTCCATGCCTTCTTCCTATTGGCCACAAGCTTTTTCCACAGCAGTCCATCTTATTAATCGCATGCCTACTGCCACGCTAAACATGTCCACTCCTTATTACTGTTTATTTCATACAAAACCCAACTATTCTAAACTTCGCATTTTTGGTTGCCTATGTTATCCATGGTTAAATCCCTACACATCTAACAAATTGGACTCAAAATCAAAACTGTGTGTGTTTGTAGGATACTCACCTTCTCAGAGCAGCTATCATTGCCTTGATCCTACCACATGTCGTCTTTACACCTCTCGTCATGTCACATTTGTGGAATCAGTGTTTCCCTTTGCCAACTCATTACATGCTCCAACCCAACCTTCAGTTGACCCTACTACCACTTGGCTTCCACCTCCACTGTCTCTTCAACCATCTTATACTTCTCCTTCTACAGAATCCTCACCTCTCCTTGGTGCTGCCCCTGAGAATGTGGCACTCCCTGTTGATAGTTCCTCCTCAAGAGAAGACATTAGACCAGCCCAAGTGCATCATCCTCCTTCAGTCTCGAGCCATCCGATGATCACTAGAGGAAAGAATAACATCTGCAAGCCTATTCAAAAGCTAAGTCTCACAGCCCAATTACAAGGCAATGCAGACTTTGAACCAACCTGTATATCACAAGCTCTAAAGGATTACAATTGTCGCAAAGCTTGCTCTGAAGAATTCAATGCATTAGTCAAGAATGGTACCTGGGAGCTAGTTCCACCTGAGGCCACACAAAACTTTGTAGGCTGCAAATGGATCTTCATAATAAAGCTCCACTTGGATGGGTCAATTGAAAAGTACAAAGCCCGCCTCGTTGTTAAAGGTTTTCATCAACATCCTGGCATTGACTATGCTGAAACCTTCAGTCCTGTTGTCAAACCATCAACTATTAGACTCATTCTCAGCATAGCTGTCTCACATGGATGGGATTTATGCCAACTAGATGTGAATAATGCATTTTTACAAGGTCCACTAACAGATACAGTATTCATGACACAGCCCAAGGGATTCATTGATTCTAACAAACCGCATCATGTATGTCAATTGAAGAAAGCTATATATGGTCTTAAACAAGCACCAAGAGCATGGTACCAAGCACTCAAACAGTTTCTGCTTCAATCAGGATTCACCAACTCCCACTCAGATACTTCTCTTTTCCTCCAACACACATCACATGGTCTAGTTATACTTATTGTCTATGTAGATGATATTATTGTCACAGGTGATAATACCCCTCTACTTAATCACTATATCAGTCTTTTAGCTGAGAAGTTCTCCATTAAAGATTTAGGAAGTCTATCCTATTTCCTCGGTATTGAGGTTCTCCGAAACAACCAAGGCCTCTTACTTTCTCAAAGAAAGTACATCACTGATTTACTATATGACACTAAAATGCATGAAGCAAAACCAGTCTCACACCTATGGCGAGCCACCCGACTCTGACTCTACACTCAGGAACACATTTAACATATGCAAGTGAATATCGGAGAATACTCGGAAGTCTACGGTACCTACCACTCACCAGACCGGATATCGCCTTTTCTGTGAATAAACTATCTCAGTTCAATCATTGTCCCACTACTGAGCACTGGCTGGCTGTTAAAAGACTCCTTAGGTATCTCGTTGGCACTATTGATGAAGGTATTCAGCTCTTCCGAAACTCCACTTTGAATCTTCACGCCTTCTCTGACACTGATTGGGGAGGAGACAAGGACACCTATCGCTCCACTAGTGCCTTTATCGTCTTTCTAGGCCAAAACCTAGTGTCCTGGAGCTCCAAAAAGCAACGATCTGTGGCTAGGTCATCCACGGAAGCCGAATACAAAGCTGTCGCGAATACGGCTGCTGAGCTAACTTGGATCCGCAATCTTCTTGCTGAACTACGAATTGGGTTGCAGCACACTCCAGTGATCTATTGCGACAACATCAGAGCGACCCAACTGAGTTCCAATCCGATCTTCCACTCTCGGATGAAACACATCGCCATCGACTTCCACTTCATTTGGGATCTGGTCCAATCTGGTGCTCTCCATGTCTCTCATGTCTCTGCTGTTGACCAGACAGCCGACTGTCTCACCAAACCATTTGGGATCTGGTCCAATCTGGTGCTCTCCATGTCTCTCATGTCTCTGCTATTGACCAGACGGCCGACTGTCTCACCAAACCACTCTCCAGACAACCCTTTCTCCGACAGCGAATCAAGCTTGGTGTTCGTCGACGCCCACCAGCTTGAGAGGCCATATTAGGGATACTTCTCAATATCTCAAGCTACCGCAATTCCATCTCTTGTAACAGCCCAAGTCCACAAATATAATGTAGATAATCAGATAAGATAGAGTAAGTTTAAGTTTAAATAGATTTAGTGTTATCACAATCTTCTGTATATAGGATCAGATAGTATCAATTTTGTATACTCAAATATACTGCTGTACATGTATATAAACTGATATACAAAACATGAATAAAGCTATTCATTTACCCATACAACTCTACTCATTGTATTAACTCCCTCGTGACACCTTCTTAACTTTGATCAACTATACAAATAAAATAAATGTGCAAAGAATTAATCAGTTTTTTTATAAAATTAGTAAATAAACTTCTTTAATTTATTAAATAAACTTCATGTAATTCTTTGTAATTAAATTTTAAATTAATTAATCATCTTATCAAGTTAAGTTTAATTAATGGAATAGTTAATAATTTCATAATTAATGGACATTATTGTTATCAGGACTTAAACCGAATTTAGCTAATTAGTTAATTAACTAATTATATTTTAAATAAGTAATTATTTTATTATTATTATTAATTCTCTTTAACAATGTTCTTGCAAAGAAAAAAGAAGAAGAAAGAGAAGACAGAATTCGAGGAGGAGATAGAATTCGATGCTATAAATGTAATTGTTGATAAAGAGGATGGTACGAAGAAGAAAAATAATGAAAGAGAGACAACACTTAATATAAGTGTATTGTGAACGTGTAATTTGTGAATAGAGTATTTATGTTTAATTGATAGCGTTAAGGTTTTCGTTGAATGTGTAACCAATTAATCGATGATTGATGATTCGTATTGTTAATGTTTAATTCGTGAGTATAAACTTTTGATTCTTGAATAGTTTTAATTTATTATATGATTGTAAGTTTTGATGTATACGTAATATTTATATTTTTGTCGTCAAATTTTAGTTGAATGTTTATGTTAGTTGATAGCCTAACATCATCAGTCACAGGTGTGACCCGTTATTAGTGAGTGTTGTGAATGCTTAATTTGTGAGTATAAATTTTTTATTCTTGAATAGTTTGACTATGATTGTAGGTTTTGATGCTTATGTTTTAGCCTCTTCATGTTGTTGTGATATCTATCAGTCACTTATGTTGGGTTGTTGTTGTGTTATCATCAGTCATTGTGACTCTGTTAAAGTTATGATAGAGATTGAAGCTTAGAAAAAAAATCCAGTTTGTTGTATATATTTAATAAAGTTTTATTTATTTCTTAAATAACATGTAATATTAAGAGTAGTGGTAAAATGAGAATAAGTTAATCAGGTTTATGTTCAAAATTTAGGTTTATAATTCACGAGTGCCTGTAATTGAAAACTTTTAAATAAATCTCTCTTTAAATAACTCTCCATATATATATATATAACATAACATTGTCACGGATGTGACTTAATGCAGTAACATATATACTAAATATTAATATTAACAACTTAATAAATTAATTATATTTTAATAAATAAATCTATTAATTATATATCAATTATTATTTAAATTATAGAATGAAAAATAATCACTCTATAATTACTTAACTAATCAATCTATTAATTATGATTTAATTAGTAAGTTAATTATATATAAATTAATACTAATAATTAATATTTTAATTAATTATATATAAATTACACTTATTTAAAACATATTAATACTAATAATTAATATTTTAATTAAAAATGTGATAAATTTGTATAGTAGAATAACATTAGAATCACGCCTATTGAAATAAACTTAAATTTTAAATAAATCTTAAATAACTTTTTTCTTAATTTAATTTTAATTACTCAGTTTTTTTCAGTCTGAAAATAGTAACTTAATTATAATTAAAAAATAAAAAATTATTAGTGACTAAAAATGTTTAAATAAATCCTACAAAATTCATTAATGAGTGTGACTTTTTAAGTCACACCAAAGTTACACCCGTGACTAGTTAATTAAAATTAAAGTAAGTAATTAACTAATTAAATTTAAATTTAATGTTATTATTAAATTAAGTGCAGAAGTCACAGACGTGACACACACACACACACACATATATATAATTTATTAATATTAAATAATTATAATATATGTAACACATATTAAAGTATAATTTCATATTAAAAATAAGATTAATTAATTAAATAATTAGCTAGTGTACATTAATTAGTTAACTAATTAGCTAATTTCGGTCTAAAGAATGATAATTATAATATAATTAGTTTATTAATTTATCAAACTATAATTTATTTATAAATTAATCATTGATTGTTAACTAGATTTTATTAAATTATAATTAATAATAATTAATATATTTATTTAATTGGTGTATTAAACAACATGTAATTAATTGATTAATTAGTTTGTATTAATATTTAGTATATATGTCAATGATTACATTGCATTATTGACCATTAATTTTTTGTCATTTTTAATTTAGTGCAATTTATATATAATGAATTAACAAATTAAATAACAATTAATAGATTGATTAATTAACTAATTAAACGGTGAGTATTTTTTCATTCTATAATTTAAATATAATTAAATAATAGTTAATTAATTAATTTTGATACAACTTATAATCATCAGAAAATTGATTTTGATACAATTAATCTATAATTAGGGGATATTTTGTCATTTTTAATTAAATATAATTAATATAAAATTAGTTAATTAATAAAATATTAGTAATAGATTGATTAATTTAAATATAAGTAATTAATTATTTAAATTTAATATTATTATTAAATAAAGTGTAGGAGTCATAGGTGTGACTTAATTCTCATGCCTGTGACAAATGTCAACCGACTCAGATCTATATATTTATTAAATCATTGATTAATTAATTAAAATATAATTTATTAGTATTAAATAATTATAATATATGTAACACATATTAAAGTATAATAACTAATTAATTGTGAATAATAAATACTGAATAATTTCTAAATCAGACTTGATTTTTATTACATGACAAATTATGAAAAAGGAAAGGAAGCATTAGATTAATATAAAATAAACATATTAATATTTTGACCATTGTAAATTTTTCTTTTAACTGAAAATCCGAATTAATTGCTGCTATTGATATTTTATAAAATATAAAATTTTCCATGTCCTTAAACTTCATAATTTTCCATTACCTTAAACTTAATAATTGTTGTTTGGTTAATATAAAAACAGGTAAATATAAATATATATGCAAAAAGATTTAATGAGACATGCATTTTATTATATCAAGAAATAGCTTTCATCATATATAATGAAAATAAGTTCTACAATATTCTTATTTTAAAATCGATGGGATACAGAAAAGTGAGTTCGAGTAATATGAGGTGGTATAATAGATACCAAAGTACCAATTGGAGCCCGCATAATTAACCTATAAATGATCTCAATATAAGGGCTCTTATAAAATTTTAAGAAAGGTAAAAAGGACTCTTTGCATTTTTTAGATACATTAGTTTTTTTGGATTTTTTGGAAAACAAATACATAGAAGGTGATCCAAAAAAAGAAGGTTGTGGGATTTGTGGCTGAGTAAATTTAACTGGCTCGGTAAGACATTATAGAATGAGAGTAAATAGGAATAAAGTTTTGTTGGTAGTTGTTGCATAAGCAATAATATTTTGATTGCAGGTTCTAAGAACAGGTGATCCAAAAGAAATGGATATGTCGTTTAACAAATTAATGTAAGGAGAGGTTAAAGAAGAATTGGTAGTAGACCTAGAAGGTAGTGGGGTTAAACTAAGATACTATGGTTTGTTTAATGAAAACCTTGAAGAGTGCAACCTGTTGGACCCCGTTTCCGAAGTCCAACATTTGCGAAAAATCATAAAACAATAGAGAACACCTTAATCATTATCGGTTCATCTTCTTGCTCTGATGCCATGAGATTATGAAACTTCAAGTTTGGGCATAGTGGAAGCAAAAAAAATCCTTCGGAGGTATGGCGGGTTCGTCGCGGCGAACATATGGGAGCAAATCCATATGTTCCCTTCGGGCGAAGCTCCCGAATTATCCCTCCCTCTCCTCTCGAGAAAAATACGCCGTGGCGAGAAAGTTAACTTTCACCGCGACAAACCTACAATGCTATTTTCGCCGCGGCGAAACCCTTGGAAACTCAACCCCTAAACCTAAAATTTCCAATGGTTTCTACATCACTCTTTCCTTGCTTTCAATTTACGCTAGCCCAAAATTCACTTCCTTTAATGCCATTTCATAACAATTCAGTATTATCTTATCATACTTCCTAATCTCTACTCATTTAATTCCTTGCTTAACACAATTTCTCATCCTTCATAATTTCCTTCCTTTCTTTTTTCCAAAACACATCTTACTTATATGTAACCACAATTTCTGTTCAAAAATTCATCATCTCAAATCAATTATTTTCTCAAGTATCCCTTAAAAGATCTCATAATTTATTTAAATCACGCTTATTCCTCAAGAAAAGATTTTAGGGGGCCAACACAACCCATCTTTAACTGTTGATCTTATGGAAAGGTCTATAGAAAATTGTAATGTTTCTTCAAAATCCAGTGAAGATATGATAGTCGTGATGGTTGAAAATTTTATAAATGGTTTGATACCCTGTAATAACAATAAAATTTTGAATTATATATTAATAGAATACCACACTTAAAAAAACAAGAATAACGCAACTATGATTAATGTAAAAAAATCAAAAAATTTAAGTGTTTTTTATAAACATATTAAAAGTCAGATAAAATAAACATTAAATAAAAAACATATATAAGCAAGAGAAATAGGTATCAATATTACCTTTCATACATAAGGAAAAAAGATGGGGGTCGATAACAAACAATTTGTAAAGTCTAGATGGATAACAGTCAGCAACAATTCTCAATGATGATAAAAATACATTCATGAAGGTTACAGTAGACTTGTAAAAACCTGGAAAAATATTTAAAAATTTTGAGGTTGACAATTTTTTTAAAATAAAATAGTTATTATACTTTTATAGGAGGAGTTAACATAGTTGTATCAAAAATAATAACAAATTGTTCGCAATTTCTACACATGGTTGATATGACAACTTCTAAAGTAAACGCAACGAAGCGTATGAACCTAAAAACATGAAACGAAAAGATATCGTAGAGAAATTATCAAATAAGAAACATAAAATATGAAAAAAAAATATATTACAAAAATTTATACATGCTTACTTACAGTTTTTGTGAGTGAAACTTCCTGTAATCATGTTTAAGACGAAACATCTTTATCCAATAACAAGAAAGAACAAGAAAAAAAATGAAACTCATTAATAAGTTTATATGTAATAAATGTCAAAACGAAATTTAAAAATTAAATGTCAAACTCAATAAATTCCATCGAGTTTGAAAAAAATGACATAATTAATGGAGTTAAAAATTACCAAAACAGGTTTAAAACTTTCATCGTGACTTGCTAAATAAGCAAGTCATTCACTGATTTCAGCAGGAAATTCATCAGCTGTTAATTTCTTTATATTTAAAATATAAATTTAAAAAGCAGAAGAATGAAAAGAAGGTGCAGAGAAAGAGAAGCATTTGACCTGATTTTGTAATAGGGGAGTTTCCTTAGTCACATTCCGAATAACAAATTTAATTTTCTGAACTTGAGCATACTTTTTGCGTAACTCATTTTGAAGAAGGAAAACAAGAGTAAGGCAACAGAATTGGAAATCAAATTAGATTGAAATGGAATTCTTGTAAAGTAGATTTTAAATAAAAGGAAGGCTTCTTGAGAAAAATGTAAAACATATTCAATGTTTATTAAAATGACATTAATAACTTGTAGATATCATTTGTAACAACTAAATAAATTGCGAATTTAAATAGCCAACCAATGAATTCAAAATATTGTGTAACTGAAGGCGTATCCTTAAAAATACTCACGCATATCTATTTGAAAGATTTATGCATATCTCTTGAAAGGTTTTATCATTTGACGGGACAGGAGTAGAATTAACGTAAGGAAAATTCTAAATATGTCACGAGTGTGACATGTTAAGTCATACCTGAAAGTGAATTAATGTGACTTTTTTTAATTTTTTTCCCTCCATTATAAAGATAAAAAATTAATTTTAAATAAATTGTAATTTAAGTAATTAATTAATGTATTATACTTTTATCATTATCAGTTAAACCGGAATTAGCTAATTAAAATAATTATTTGATTGGTTTTTAATATATAATAATTAATTAATAATAATTTTAATTTTTAATGATTATTTGATTGGTGTATAATATATAATAATTAATTTAGAATAATTAAGAATGAAAATATGTGAAATAAATTACCTTTGACATCTTGCGTGAAATGTTCTTAAACGTAAAAATTTTAAATTATCTAATTTTTCAGTTCGATTTTTAATATTTCAATTCAATTTATTTTAATAACTATTATAGTTGTTTTTTTTTTGGCCAATTATTATAGTTGTTAAAATTGATCAATTTGTTAATCAATCGGTCAATTTTTAATAATTAATAAATTTTTATAAACTAAAATAATTCAAATAATTTTTATTTAATAATTTTTTCAATTAAACTTCAAATTTTTCTATGATAAAAATAATCTCTTCTATTTACTTATAAACCCATATTTCTGGTTGATGAAATTGAGACTTGACAAAAATTTAAGATCAATTAATCTCTTTTCACTAGGTATCTTAGATAGAAAAAAAGGCCTAAAGGGATACAAAAAGCCCATCTTGGATTTTTCTACAACTCCAAACTGTAATTCTTGTATAAGAAATCACATGATCTTCGAAATGACTCGTCCAGATTGACTCCAAGTATGTACAAGACCAAAGTCCTGACTCACCAGATCAATTCTTAGGATTCAAAGGAATAGATCGTCTATCTGGCCATGATTCTATCTTCTGGAAGTACTTGACAGGCACTACACCTTCAAAACCTTCGGTCAAGATCACCCCATTATCTGAAATGTAAAGCTTCATTCCCTCTGAAATCAACAAAAGTCAATCTTATTCATATTATTCCGTTAAACTAATCAAACTAGCATATGACGGGTTCAAATACATGTTCAATCAACATATAACTGAATAGAAACAACCTTATATGAGCTAAACAGTGTTTTAAGGAACTTGTGTACCTTCCAAAGCTTTTGCGACGTCAAGAAATATCAACAAATTAACGTCCCGTCTCATACCTGAAAGATCAGTAAACCATCAGAAGTTAACCATGGATCTTGTGTCCAGCCCTGTAAAAAGAAATGGAAAATTTTAAAGATTTTTTGCAACCAGTTCATTCTTATTAAGCAAGGCCAGGAGCAGGATACTCCTCTGAATAATGCAGTCAAAAAGCTATGTCATTGTATAAAAGGTTATACAAAGGTCAAAAGGCAAGAACGAAAAATGGATAGCCTAATTTTGCAAATATCTTACCACTAATTACTGCACCATCAGCTGGCAAACCACATGCGAAGTGAACATGTAATCTCTGCATCCGTTTTAATCCAGACTTCAATATCGACTCCAGGTTCTTTTTATATGTTCCATGCACACATACTGCCAAAAACATAGAGCATTAATTAGTCAAATAATATCGTTTTTCTTAAGAAAAAAAGGGGAAAAAAATTGTGAGTCCTGATTTGAAGGACAGAATTAGCAACATAATTTACCAGGAATTTCCTCGGCTGACAGGATTGGCTTCAGTAGACTTTCAGATTCAACTGTCTGCATATTAATGAAAACCATTCAGATGCATGAACAAAACGTGAGAGGAAGTGATTTGCTTCTATATTCAAGCAAATGATTAGTGGGAAAAAAAAGGAAAGAATTAATTTGAAGCTGGGACCTAGGATGAAGGATCGTTACTTGTATAGTGTGGCCTTGGTTTGCACGTATCAAGAGTTCCCCATCTTCCTCCAGCAGACTGAATCGCTGCTTGTTATCCCTTCTGACTGCCTTGAAGTTGAATGAAACAAAAATGTTGACGCAGTTCATTCAATATGAAACTACTTGCTAAAGGTGTTTCCAACTTCTTATAGAATGGCACGAGAGAGAAGTAAAAACAAAGTGAATGTAACGGAGAGCCGACATGAACTAATGCAGCAGGAGATGATTGATTATGTTATTAAGTGCCTGAATCTATTGAACAACACCAGAGTTCATGAAAAACACGTAAAAAATTTTCCCTTCAGAAATGTTTGGTATATGAAAGGCTATAGTTCTGGCTGGTAATCTCCAGTAAGCATCCAATGACACAACATGCAGATGTTTCTTAGTCGACATAACAAAGTGAAACCCCCAGAAAGTTAAGCGCAAGATTGTACAAAAATACCTCCTTAATATCATCAACTGTGTGTGCTCTCAATGGAACATTTGCAAACGTTTTCAGGTTCAACTTTAGTAAATCCTGAACCTTGACAAACCCATCACTTTGGATGTTCAGATTCAGTTCAGAAGCTATATGACGCAAGATCCGTGTCCTGAAAATGTTAGATAACACAAACTTGATGAGAACTCATCATCTTCAGAGAGATGACAACCATAAAATGTTGGGTTCTTGCTTACAAAAGTCGACCAAGAGCATCGATTTTATCCTTGCCAGATCCTCCTCGACCACTGCCTCCACCACGGTTGCCCCTTCTTGATCTTTCTCCATCATCTTTCATTTCCAAGCCTCTTTCTCTGCCAGAGAATAAACAAAAATGAAAGGAAGAAAGAATCTCTTTGTCCAATTGCTTTCCAATCACTAGGCACTATACAGAGCAAGTACATCACAAAGGTGAAAAAACAAAAGAAAAAGAAGGGAAAAGAATACCCTTTTCTGGAATGGGCCAAGGATGATGAGAAAGAAGAGCTCATATTGTTGTTAGTCTTACACATAAAACCAGATGCACGAGACGGCTTGAAAAGGAAAGAGTCACCGGAAGTAACTGGTTTATAAACATGACATAAGCTTAGAATTCGACAACTTCTGATTCCCCAGACACCCCACATGTGTCAAAGACTACAAAAATGACAATCAACAATAAACACGTAAAGTACTAATGTTAACTCTGAATACCTGCACACTGGTTGAAAATTGAATTAGAAGTTACACAATCTTTCAGTTCTAAATTACAAACATTCCAAGCAGCAAAACAGAAACCAAATGTACAAAAAGGAACCACAAATGGTGTCATACATCAAGAAACTGAGACACGCCCGTGCATCAATCATAAACATAATCAATCTGGTTAGCGTTCAATTTGAACAACTTCTTTAATTTTTCAATCTATACTTATGCCATCTGGAGACTTTTAAAACAAATATGAAGCCAACGACAAAAACAATTTAACAATTTATCCAAAAGCCAATTCAATCACAAACAATAACTACTCGAATCACAGGAGCAATTACTAAACAGTTTTTAAATTTGCCCAAAGTAACAAAAGAAAAGGTTTTGGTTGGTGGCGTCTGAAGTTGAGAAAGCCCGTGGCGAGAGGGGAAGACTAATGGGTACCTGGCTGGCAAGTGTCCGATGCTAGTGACTGGCAGAGAAGAGAGCTCGACGTCTGGCTGCGGTTAGAAGTTAGTGACTGAATGAGGGAGAATGAGACAGAGATGCAAAACCCGAAACGAAATGATCAACGACTGTGCATAAGCAAAACAAACGGTTGAAAGGAAAAGTGGATTTTTTAACATTTTCACTAAAATTTAACCTTAATATTTTGGAATGTATGAACATATAAACTACTGTATTCAATAACACAAATCACTTGTAAATTTGAATAATGCTTTCGAAAACTCTTCTTATTTGCAGGTTAGAGGAATTGG
>JAOTIZ010039776.1:0-15324 GCA_027123425.1 Erythroxylum panamense | reverse complement strand
AGAGATCGTGGAGGGAGAAGAGAGAAAAGAAGGAAAATTAGGGTTTTGGAGATCTTGAAGACTTTGAAGCTAAATCAGGTATAAGCATTAACCCTTCTTGATTGTTAGAAGCATATTTAGTGATAATTAGAAGTGAAAAACAAGGTTGAATATGTGTAGGAAGTTTTTGATGAATGGTTTATGTAAATGTGTTAGTGCTTGTTTAATGATCAAAGATAGATTATGATGTAATTGTGAATGATTTTGGGTTGAAATGGAGTTGAAAATGAAGTGGAGAGGATGGTTTAGGTATAAGATGGGATATAAGTGAAATGTGGGAAGTAAAAAGTTAGAAAATGTAGTAAAAAATGTTCCCAGAGTACGTTTCTGTAAAAGTTCGCCGCGGACAACTTTTTGGCTTGTCGTGGCCAACTTTCCAGCGCGAACGTTTCCTCTATGGAAAAGTTTGCCACGGCGAACTTTCTAGCACAGAATATACTTCGGTATTCTAAGCATAACTTTTTGTGTAGTTATCTAAATGGAATTATTTTAATTTGGTGTAACCTAGAGACATAGGGCTACAAGTTGTATGAAGGAATCAAGTTCTAATTAAGTCTCTAAGGATCTCAATTACTGAAGGTAAGTTGAACATAGAATGTTGTGTTAGTATTGGAACAAACCAAAAATGATTGGGGAATAAATTTTAGAGTACTGAACCAAATTGAATAATTTTGGAGTCATTAAAAACTTAAGACAATGGGGAAAATTGTTCTAGAAGAAAGTATTATCAATTTTCTTCATTTACCTGATCATAAATTGGAATTTCAATTGAATGGAATTTTTGGTTATTATTAAAGGAAATCAAGGAAGGCAAGAGGAGCAAAGGGTGAGGCACCTTTGAGCAAGTATTTGAGCAAGGATTTCTAAGGTGGGTTTCATGTTTATAATTAAATAATTTTCCATTAAAGTTTTTCCAAAATCAAGTGAACAAAATGATTTCAATTACTTCATATATTGCTTTTAAACGATTTAAAGAATTTGCTTATGTGTGTATATGCTTAATTGATTGGATTTGAATTGTTGTGAATGTGGAAAAATGCATGTGTATTGTATTTTAACTTGCTTGATAATGAATTACTGTGACTGTTGAAAATGCATTGAGATTTATGAATTATGATCAAGTTATGCCATTGAAACATGTCATGGCATTTTGTATGAATGAAAAGATAGAAAAGCTCGAAAGTATGAGCATTTGATAAAATGATTTGAGCATGATTATGTGCTTCTGTTTGGGAGAGAGTGGAACCATTCTGTTCGTCACGTGCACGTTGACAAGAGCCTTCTCCCTGCTGCCTGCTTGTGGCATATGAGCTCCAAAAAGGACTCATTCTGTTCATGGTGTAAACTTCGGTTTCACTATTCTATTTCCATGGAACCCTTGAGCCATTTGTTTGTGCATTGCATCCTTGAATTGTCAAGTATGTTGCATAAATTGAATGTTCTATATTGATGGTTAAATGGATATGCTATTTTGATGTGATGATATTTTAACTATGAGTTGAGTTAGAGTTACGAATTTGACTAAGAATTTGAGAATGAAGCCTTTTATGAATTCATTATAATTTTTATACAAAAAATGAACATTTCAACATTTTTGCTTATTCTTCATTTTAAACTTGTTACCCACTAGCTTTAAGCTCACCCCCACTCTCCTTCCCCTATTTAGGTGATGAGGAAGAGATCGAGTGATCAAAAGTATAAGGACCTTACTTCAAATTCTGCATATCTTGGAATTTAAGTTATCTTTGCAAAATACAAGGATTAGTCCCATTTCAAGGATTATTAGTTCATGCAACTTTTGTATTTTTGAGATTTTGGATTATTGTTGTATTGTGGCTTGGAATGCCATTAGAGCTTGTAAAATTCTATTCTTTTGATGTTAAAGAATTATGAATTATGTATGGATGATGTTGAGTGGGAATATGAATTTGCTTAGGAATGAGATTGAATTGAAATTAGGTATAGCTGAGGAAGTTACCAATTTGAGATGATTATTTTGGTTATAAATTATTGTTACATACATATATATCAGTGAGATGTGTTATGGAAAAAGAAAGGTAGGAAATTATGAAGAATGAGAATTCATTGTAAGAAATGAATTAAATGAGTGGAGATTAGAGAGTATACTGAAACAACATTGGTAGTTGAATTGTCACGAAATGATGTTACCATAGAGGGAGTGAATTCGTGACAACTTAAAGTGAAAGTAAGGTTTGGATATATGGAGAAGCCTCGGGAAGGCTCTTGAGTGAACCTTCCCGAAAGGTGTTACTATGGTCAATTTTGGATTTTCATCGCGGCAAAGTCAAGCTTCTTGTCGTGGTGTAATTATCCTGAGAGGTGCGGGAGGGAAAATTTTGGACCTTCACCGTGGCAAACTTTCCCCGAAGGGTTTCCACAGAAGTGTTGGTCCGTTCGCTGCAGCGAAACATGAAGTTTGTTACTGCGAACTTCTGGACCCAGGACCCAACATTTATGGTTTCATGACTCAAGAGTAGGACTCCAAAAACGAGGCCCATATGTTATGATATCAAAGCATAAATATGAATCAAAAATAGTTAAGGAGATTTAATTGGAGCATGCCCACGTTTTATGGTTCAAGGGTTGGACTTTGGAAACGGGGTCCAACAGTTATTGTATGTCATTTTTGTTGTAGTGATATCCTAAGCTTTGAGGTTGGTAGTTTTCAATTATGAAATGAACATGCATTATTTTAAATGAACAACTTGCATTGTTTTGAATTGTTTTACATGATTTGAAACTGTTTTGTATGAACTAAAGATTTTTAATGATTTCCAATTGAAGGAGTGAAATGTAGCCTCGAAAAAGAACTTAAGGAGCTTTGACTTGATCTGACTCTCGCCAAGGGAGGAGCATCGATGAATCCTATGTCCCACAAGATACGGGAACACATTCTGCTATGGATTCTAAGGCACCTAGCGGGTAACATGAGGTGCCTCCATACCTCCTCCTATGCCTCAACTAAACCCCATGGATCTGCTTTTCTTTCAAACTTTTGCTCAGGCTTTCACTTACGCCATGGGTCAAGGGTCTCAAATTCTGATGCAAACTCTAGTGGAAAGGACTAGACAGTATGATAAGCTTCTCAAGTATGGAGCTGTAGATTTTAACGGGACTATCAATCCTAAAGAGGCTGAAGCATGGCTGAAAAGGACAAAGAGAGTCTTAAAATAGATGAAGTGCTTTGACGAAGAGAAGTTAGACTATGCAGTAAGCTTGCTACAGGGGGATGCACTCCATTGGTGGGAGTCAGTGCCCCACAGTTAGGACATACCGCCGGTACTGACATGGAGGGAATTTTTGGAAGCTTTCAAGAGGAAATACTTATCGAGGATCTATATCTAAGAGAAAGCTAGAGAATTTTTGAATCTCACACAGAGGGATATGAGTGTGAGTGAGTATAAGCTGAAATTTACCCAACTGTCACAATATACGGCCAACATTGTTGCCAATGAGGAAGATAAGTGCCGCAAGTTTGAGGGGGGGTTTTAATTGGGGATTAAAGAGAAGGTGCTGATCCATAATTTCTGTGACTACCAGCTATTGGTAGATGCGGCCCTCCAAGTGGAAAAACTGGAGAATATCAAATATGAGGTCAATAAGAAGAGGAAGAGTTAGGAACAGTCTGCTAAGAAGGGAATGAGTGCTCCAATGCCAGAGAGAAGTGAGGGGAGCTTCCGCTTCTAGAGCAAAGTGGGGAGTAGTGGCTCTGCCAAGAATAAGCAAGTGAAGGCAGTTTCAGTGCAAGCCTTAACCGTGGGAGGCAACAGAAGGATGGAGAGGAGTAGTCACATGAACACGAACCCGCAATGTGAGCATTGTAGGAAACTTCACAGGGGAGAGTGCTTCAAGTTACTTAGAGCATGCCTTCAATGCAGAGAAAAAGGACATATGATCAGGGACTATCCCCAAGTAACGAAGCAAGAGGAGTCGAGGTTGCAAGTCCCTAGGAGAGCTGAAATAGTGGGAACCCAGCCAACTACTAAAGTGGGCAATTCTGGAGCTGCAAGGAAAGATATTCCTCCAAGAAGGCCAAAGGGCTAGGCACAGGCAAGGGTATTTGCCATGATAAGGGAGGATGTTGCAGTCGCACCTGAAGTTGTCAAGGGTTTGGCTCACTTATTCAATTATGCAGTAGATGTGTTGATTGATTCTGGCTCCACGCATTCATATGTTTTTGTAAATATGATTTTGCATGATGTTAAATTGGTGCCATTGGATAGTCCGTTGATTGTTAGTGCTCCTTTAGGGAGGAAGGTGATAATAAGTCAAGTATATAGAGATTGTGAACTGGTTATTGAGGGTGCTAGATTGGTAGTAGACTTACTGCCTTTAGAGCTGAAGGGATTAGATGTGATACTGGGTATAGATGCTATGGAAAAATATTGTGCGAAGTTAGATTGTAGCCTCAAGGAGGTAGAGTTTGACTTCGGAAATGGTGAGAAGGTGATTTTCAGAGGAGATAGGAGAACATCATCACCCAGAATTGTTTCGGCTTTGCTCGCCGAATAGATGATGAGAAAGGGGTGTGAAGCCTTTTTGGCAAACGTCGTGAACACTGATGTAAATGAAGGGAAGCTAGAAGATTTTTCGATTGTAAGGGAGTTTCCAGATGTATTCCTAGAGGACTTACCTAGATTGTCACCGGTGAGGGAAATCGAGTTTGCCATTTACTTGATTCCTGAAACCACACCCATTTCTATAACATCGTATAGAATGGCTCTAGCAGAACTGAAGGAGCTTAAGGAACGGTTGGAGGAATTGTTAGAGAAGGGATACATAAGGCCAAGTTCATCACCATGGACAGCACTGGTTCTGTTTGTTAGGAAGAAGGATGGGGCATGGTATATGTGCATCGATTACTGGAGACTCAACAACGTGACTATTAAGAACAAGTATCCTCTGCCCTGGATTGATGATTTGTTTGATCAGTTGCAAGGAGAAAAGGTCTTTTCGAAGATTGATCTCAGGTCAGGCTATCATCAACTCAACATCAAGGAGTCTGATGTGAACAAGATAGCCTTTAGGACACGTTACAAGCATTATGAGTTCCTGGTCATGCCCTTCAGATTGACCAATGCTCCAGCTGCATTCATGGATCTAATTAATAGAGTCTTCAAGGAGTATCTGGATCAGTTTGTCATTGTGCTTATCGATGACATTCTGGTTTATTCCAAAAGTGAAGGGGAACATGAGGAACACCTCAGGAGAGTATTGCAGATATTGAGAGAGAAGGAGCTTTATGCCAAATTCAACAAATGTGAATTATGGCTTCGCGAAGTAATTTTCCTTGGACATGTGATTTCTAAAGATGGGGTACATGTTGATCCAAGGAAAATTGAAGCAGTGGTGAATTGACATGCACCGACAACAATGGCATAAGGAAGAAGTTTTCTGGGTCTAGCAGGGTATTATAGGAGATTTGTTGAAGGGTTCTTGATGATAGCTGCTCCAATGACCAAGTTATTGAGGAAGAATTAGAAGTTTATCTGGAGTGATGAATGTCAGAAGAGCTTTGAGGAGCTTAAGCGCAGATTGACAAGTGCTTCAATTCTGACTTTTCCTACAGGAGAGGAGGGTTATACAGTTTATAGTGATGCTTCAATGAAGGGTTTGGGTTGTGTATTGATGCAAGGAGATAAGGTAATAGCTTATTCCTCACGGCAAATAAAGTCTTATGAATTGAATTACCCGACCCATGATCTGGAATTGGTAGCAGTAATTTTTTTCCTAAAGATTTGGAGACATTATTTGTATGGGGTGCAGATGAGGATTTTTATAGATCACAAAAGTCTCAAGTATTTGTTGAGGTAAAAGGAACTGAATTTAAGACAGAGAAGGTGGTTGGAGCTAATTAAGGATTATGATTTGTTAAATAAGTATCATCCAGGAAAGGTAAATGTAGTGGCGGACGCCTTGATTAGGAAATCATTAATAGCCCATGTTCAGACAGTTTATTTGCCATTATTGGAAGAGATGGCTAAGCTTAGGATAAGCTTGAAATAGGAGGAACCAGATTGTGTTATTGCAAATTTCAGAATAAGGCCGATACTTATGGAGAAAGTAAAGGAGTTATAGGCACAAGATACATATTTGAGCAAGCTCTGAGAAGAAATTAAGAATGGCAAGAAATCTGAGGTGGTAGTGAGGGATGATGGACTCATGGTTGTCAGGAACAAACTTTGTATTCCAAATGTCAAAGGAGTACAGAGATTTGAAATTAAGAATGCGCCTTATGCCATGCACCCGGGTAGCACTAGGATGTACAGAGATTTGAAAGAACATTTTTGGTGGAAAGGAATAAAGAAGGATGTAGCAAAATATGTGAGCAAGTTTCTAGTGTGTCAGTAAGTCAAGGCTGAACACCAGGCACCTTCTGGCAAGTTAAGGCCATTTTCCATTCCTGAGTGGAAGTGGCAATGGGTAACTATGGACTTTCTGATGGTTGCCCAAGACTAGTAGGAGGCATGATGCCGTATAGGTTATTGTGGATTGTTTGACGAAGTTAGCCCAATTTCTGGCAATTAAACAGACTGATACTTTGCATGTGCTAGCAAAGAAGTATATTTATGAGATAGTGACATTGCACGAAATCCCTGACTCTATAGTTTCTGACATAGATCCTCAGTTTACTTCGAGATTCTGGGGAAGCTTACAAGAGGCTCTAGGAACCAAGTTAAATTTTAGCACTACTTTTCACCCCCAGAAAAATGGTCAATCTGAGAGGACCATTCGTACCCTTGAGGGAACGCTTAGGGCATATGTGATGGATTCAAAGGAGCATAGGATGAGCATTTGCCATTAATAAAATTTGCTTATAATAATTCATACCATTCGACCATTTAGATGGCTCCTTATAAAGCACTGTATGGAAGGAGATGTAGAACTCTGATATGTTGGGATGAAGAAGGAGAAAGGAAACTGATAGGGCCAGAGTTGCTTCAGATGACAGTCAACAAGGTTAATTTGGTTAAGCAAAGGGTTAAGGCAGCTCAAGATAGAATGAAGAGCTACACTGACGCACACCGAAAGGAGATAGAGTATGAAGTTGGTGAAAAAGTCTTTCTTAATACATCTCCTTAGAAAGGAGTCATGAGGTTTGACAAGAAATGCAAGTTGAGTCTGAGATATGTGGGTCCTTATGAGATTGTTGAGAGGATTGAACCGCTAGCCTACAGGTTGGTGTTGCCCTCAGAATTGTCACAGATACATGATGTCTTTCATGTGTCCATGCTGAGGAGGTATAGATCAGATCCCTCCCACATCATTCAGACCACTGAGGTTTAGCTGAGAGATGATATGAGTTATGAGGAAATCCAAGTGGAGATCTTGGACACCAAGGAAAAGGTTCTCAAGAACAAGACAGTTCAACTAGTCAAAGACTTGTGGAGAAACCATTCTGTGGAAGAGGCCACGTGGGAGCCCTTGGAGGCCATGAGAGAAAAGTATCCACACCTCTTCGACGATTCAGGTAAGAATTTCGAGGCCGAAATCCTTTTAAGAGGGGGAGAAATGTTGGCCCCTAAAATTATTTTTTCATGATAAATAAGCAAGATTAGATTTTTTTGGGTCTTACTAGATTATTTTATGTTGGAATTAATTAGCATATTAAAGTGAGTAAGATAATATGATCTAGGTTAAGGGAATTAAAGGTTAAGGTGGTAAGTTTGTATAAGGTGTATTTTGGGAAGATCACTTAAGCTTAAAAACCTTAAAGCATTAAAGGAGGCGCAAAATGGACATTGTGCAATCATTAAGAGTATAAAAGGGAGAAAGAAGACTTGTCTTGCATTTGGAAGAGGGAGAAAACAAAATTGAAGAAAGAAGGGAGAGAAAGTGTCTTTAAAGAGAAAGAAGAGGGCTAAGTTAGGTTTCAATTTTTCTTAACCTTCAAGAGGGATTTTGAGAGTGATCAAGAAGGGAAAAAGGAAGAGGAAGGTTAAAGCTTCCATTAGAGCCAAGAAGCTCACTGTTTGGTGAAGGTCCAAGTTAAGATGGTGTTTTAATATTTGGATTTTGGGAAGGGATTTGGTTCAAAAAACTTAGGAAGTGCATGAGTTTAAGTATCCTAGGTCAATTTCATGCATATGGTTATTTGTGTTTTCCAATTGGAATTGATTTTAAATGGGTTTTTGTCAATGTTGAAGGGAGGCAAGAGGAGAAAGAGGAGAACATCCTTAACAAAGTTTTCAAGCAAGGAAACTGAGGTGGGTGACATTTTTATAATTGAGTCAATAAGCTGTTAAAGTTGTTTTCAAATAAATGGAATTAAATGATTTTCCAACTACCTTGAAAATGTGCATTTATTGTTCTTTAAAATGGTTTGAGAATGTGCCACATACTTTTGTATATGAATTTTGTGAATAAATTTTGAGTGATAGGGGAATGATTTCAAATTGATCCATAATTGTTGTATTTGTGGCTTTTGAATGATTTGGAAAATGGCTATATGATTGGTATGGTATTTTGGTTGCTAAAGTGTGAAATGATGATAGATTTGCATATGAAGTATTTTATGTTCACGAAAGACAAGTTTTCAAAATGTGCCATATGGGCAATTGGTTTTGAAGTCATGAATAACATGTTATGTGGGTTTGAGGTGGTCTGTTTTATTTTTCAAGTGCACTTAATTAAAAAGGCTTTTCCCTCCTGCCCGGTACTGGCATAGAGCTCCTTCACAGACTCCCATAAGTTCACGGCTACGCAAGACCATTTTGTGAGATTGCGATAGTACGTTCTATTCACAGCTACATAGGACCCTTATGAGAAATGTGTAGTACGTTTTGTCACAGACCCACACAAACCATTATGATGTGTTTAATTTATTCTGAAGTGATTTATTGATTATGATGTATGACTTATGTGAGTTGTGAATTGGCTTGATAAGTTGAAAATTCTTTGTTATATGATTCATTGAGATTTTTGCTATGATCATGAAAGTTTTAAATGGTTTTCGCTTATTACTGTTTATAAAACTGTTACCCACAAGCTTTAAGCTCACCCCCTTCCTTCCCATCTTCAGGTAATGAGCAAGATATCGAGTGATCGAGTCAAGAGTCAAGGCATCACTCCCATTCACATATTTTGTTTTTAGAGCTAGATTATGTAAAACAATGCTTTAGTAGCATTTTGAGCAATTCTAGTTTTTGTAAATTTTGTATTTATGATTATGATGTAAGGGGGCTCGAAATGCCCACTAAAGCATTGTAAAACTCTTTTTTTTAAAATGTTAATAAAGTATACATACATTATGTCCCGCTCATGATTTCCAAAGTCTTTATATTGCATTTTCAAGTTTTTCATAAGGTAGGAATTGTTTACTGAATTCAGGGAGAAAATTATACTAATCTGGATATAACTAGACAAAGTTGTCTTTACGATATTTGTAGTTTATCCTATTAGCTTTCCAATGCTATAAAGCATGTAAATTTTTGGCATCGGAGTTAAGAGATATGAGCATTATAAGTGATGATGCTGCATGGGAAGTATGAACATGCCAGCTATAGTGAATGATGAGAGTTGTGTATGTTATGAGTCTTTTATGTTTAGTTTTGGGAGTTTAATTCACTCAAATTGGTGATTGAATATTTTAGGAGTGTTATTGCAGTAGAAGAAGTAAAATTGGGAAGATTATGAGTGAATATGATGTTAGAATGGATGTAGGAAGCATTAGAGGGCCTTTGGAGGGGTTTGGGAAACCCCCATGTCTATTTAACGGATCTTCTAGGGTCAAAAATGATCCCTAGCTTCGCCCATGTCCATTTAACGGACATTATGTCCCTTAAATGGACCTTCTCGGGTGAAAAATGGCTACCAAGCCCATCTATGTCCGTTAGGCGGACATGTATGTCCGTTAAATGGACATTCACGAGAGAACTATAGTAGATTACAATTTTTGACCTTTAAGAGGCAGAATCTTGCTTTGTAGTCTTCATAAACATTGTAGATCTAAAGGTCTTCTTTCAAATGGTCTAATAATGACATCAATCCAAGCTTTATAGAGAAATTTATGCTAATTATACCAAGATAGGTACAATATGATTGAGGATATAAACATGTTTGAATCTTTTGGCCATAACGTCA
Source organism: Erythroxylum panamense (assembly GCA_027123425.1). Classification (NCBI taxonomy): domain Eukaryota; kingdom Viridiplantae; phylum Streptophyta; class Magnoliopsida; order Malpighiales; family Erythroxylaceae; genus Erythroxylum; species Erythroxylum panamense. Next base: position 5,181 of record JAOTIZ010039776.1, on the reverse strand, counting down.
TCGTTCGACCTCCAAATGAAGTGATTCTTGAAGCAATGGTTTCCTAACACATTCTTCTATTCCTAAAAAAACATTGGTAGCTTTTGTCTCTGATATGAAAATATTGATGGAAAGATGGTGAGGGGTCGGTTTACAGAGCATAACTGGGGTATGAATATACTTTGGCTTTTTAAGCATAACTTCTTCTATAGAGTTCCAATTGAGATAGTTCTTACTTCAAATGAAACTAGAGATTTGGATCTATAATTTTTTTGAAGAAGTCAATTATGATTTTGATGATTGGCTAGTGTGGGCACACCACTCTTGTGGGATATGGCTAATACGGGTTTATGGAAATAACCCTTCAAGGTAATACGCATGCTCACGTCTTATGATGACCCCGAACATTGGGCTCCGAAAATAGGGTCCAGCAACTTCCACTTTCCTCGGATCAACATGTACCCCATCCTTCGAAATTACGTGTCTAAGAAATATCACCTTATGAAACCAAAATTCACATTTGCTAAATTTGGCATAAAGTTCCTTCTCCCTTAATCTTTGCAACACTATCCTAAGATGTTCCTCATGTTCTCCTTTGCTCTTGGAATAAACCAGAATGTTATCTATAAATACGATGAAAAATTGATCCAGATAATCCTTGAAAACCATATTCAGAAGATCCATAAACGTAGTTAGAGCATTGGTCAATCCAAATGGCATGACTAGCCATAATGCCTATAACGTGTCTTAATGGTTGTCTTGTTTACATCAGATTCCCTAATTCTAAGCTGATGATAGCCTAACCTAAGATCAATTTTAGAAAAGACCTTTGCTTCCTATAACTAGTTGAGCAGATCATCGATTTATGGTAGAGGATACTTGTTCTTAATGGTCAACTTGTTAAATCTCCTATAGTCGATGCACATATTCCATATTCAATCCTTCTTTTTAACAAACAGAACTGACACTGCCTATGATGATGAACTTGGCCTTATGTATCCCTTCTTTAATTTAATAGTTCTTCCAACTGTTCCTCAAGCTCCTTCAACTTAACTGAAGCCATTTTATATGGTGGTATAAAGATGGGTATGGTACCCGGAATCAGGTCGATGGCAAACTCAATCTCCCTCACTATTGACAAACTAGGTAAGTCTTCTGGAAATACATTTGGAAATTCCCTCACAATCAAAAAATCTTCTAACTTCTCTTTATTCACATCGGTGTCTGTAACATGGGCCAAGAAGGCTTCACACCCTTTACTCATCATCCTGTCAGCTAGCAAAGTTGAGATAATTCTTGGTGATGGTGTCCTTCTATCTCCTTTAAAAATCACCTTCTCACCCTTGCCTAGATCAAACTCTAACTCCTTGAGGCTACAATCTAACTTTGCATGATATTTCTCCATGGTATCCATTCTAGGCATAACGTCTAAGCCCTTTAAATTTAAAGGAATTAAGTCCATTACCAGTCTAGCACCATCAATAAGGAGTTCACAACCTCTATATGCTTGACTTATTATCACCTTCCTCCCTAAAGGAGTACTAACAATTAGTGGACTATCCAATGACACCAAATTAACACCATGTGATGTCATGCTTGTAGAAACAAAAGAATGCATGGAACCAGAATCAATCAACAAATATACTTATGAATTAAATAGCTAAGCCATACCTATAACAACTTTAGGTGTGACTGCAGCTTCATCTCTAGTCATAGCAAACACCCTTGCCTGTGCCGGACTCCTTGGCCTCCCTAGAGAAATAACCTTCCTTGCCGCTCCAGAACTTCCCACCTTAGTGGTTGGCCTAGTTCCTACTGTTTCAGCTTTTTTGGGGGCTTGCAATTGAGATCCCTCTTGCCTTAGTGTTTGGGGACAATCCTTAACTATGTGTCCCTTCTCTCTGCATCAGAAACATACTCCAAGTAATTGAAGTACTTTCCTCTATGAAACGTCCCACAATGTTAACATTGAGGGTTCGTGTACCTACTCCTCTCCATCATACTATTGCCTCCCATAATTGAGGCTTAGACTAAAACTGCCCTTGCTTGCTTGTTCTTAACAGAGCCACTACCCCCTACATCACTTTGTGTGTGGAAGCTCCTCATACTCCTCTCAGGCATTAAGGCACTCATTACCTTCTTAGAAGACTGTTCCTGAATTTTCCTCTTCTTATTAATTTCATACTTTATGTTCTCTAGCTTTTCAACTTGGAGAACAGCATCTACCGATAGCTGGTAGTCATATAAATTATGGATCAATACTTTCTCCTTGATCCCTAAATGAAGTCCTCTATCAAACTTACGGAACTTATCCTCGTCATTGGCAATAATATTGGCTGCATACTGTGACAGTTGGGTGAACTTCAGTTCATATTCACTCACACTCAAGTCCCTCTGTGTGAGGTTCAGGAACTCTCTGACGTTCTCTTGGACGTAGAGCCTTAAGAAGTACTTCCTCCTGAAAGTTTCCAAAAAGTTGCTCCATGGCGATACTGGCGGTATAACTTGACTATAGGACATTGATTCCACCAATAGAGTGCATCCCCTTATAGCAAGCTAACTGTATAATCTAGTTTCTCTTCATCAATGCACTTCATCAGAAGCAAGACTCTTTTGATCCTTCTCAACCATGCCTTAGCTTCTTCAGGATTGGTAGTCCCATTAAAGTTGACAGCCCCATACTTGCAGAGCTTATCATGTTATCCACTCCTCTCCATTAGACCTTGCATTGGAACTTGTGGCACTTAGCTCATAGCATGCGTCAAAGCCTGAGCAAAGCCTAGAAAGAAACGCGAATCCATGGGGTTTACTTGGGTTATAGGAGGAGGAGGTGGTGGCACTTCATGTTGTACACTAGGTACCTCAGAATCAGGAGTAGAGTGTGTCCCTGCATCTTATAGGATATAAGATTCATCCGTACTTCTATAGTGAGAGCAAGATTGAGTCATAGCTCCTCGAGTTCTCTTTCAAGGCAGCATAATCACTCCTTCAATTTTAAACCATTTTAAAAAATATTTAGTCCATGCTTCGTGTAAAACAATAAAAAAACAATGTATGTTGTTCATTTAAAACAATGCATGTTTGTAGTGCCTCCTTACCGTAGGGTACACACCGGGATGCCCGTAGGTCATACCGATGCAATTCCTATAGTAAGGGTGCACTACGAACAATCACTACAATACTTTATATGGCATCACAATTATAACGCATCAATGTATCAATAATCACTAATCACTAATCTTAGAATCCAAAATACTTTCTCATTTCATTCCATTGAAACATAAATGTACATATGGGTCATTGCTTACTGTCTGTACAAATTCCAAAAGAAGTCTAAAATCAAACGCCTAACTAGGTCATCCCCAAAAGTCCCAACTGACCGACCTTTGTGCCATAACTTCTCTTGCCAACACGATCAACAAGGCAGGAAAAGTCCCTCTGGAGCTAGGAGTCTACTCTCACTGTCCTGAAAAATAATTTGAAATGTTGGGTGAGTTTGCAAACTTAGTGAGAAACCATCATCGATGTTTCACTCAACTCATGCATATACAAGCAATTCACAGATAATCACACAATATCATATCCAAAAATACCACATGAATTAACACTTCACAAATATAAGGCATTTCACCTTTCGCTCAGTCCCATATTCAATCAAATGTGTTTGTAATGCATATGTGACCCTTCCCCATTTTATTACGGTGTTGTGACCGAGCGCCTGAACTGTCCCAAAATGGGCGCATTGAATGGTGAGCCTGTGGCTCTGAGATATGGTGGGCTCGAGGCTCTGATACGTTGAGCATTAAGCTCTCGGTGGCAGCTCCTGTCACAACTGTCATTATCTGAACATGCCTTTATGCATGAATGCATATGTTTCAATTCAGCAGCAATTACATCACAAATTATACCATATGTCCCAATTAGGCAATACCTTAAGTCACATATCACATCCAGAAACAAGTAATCACAATTTACAAACATATAGCACTTCGATATCAAAGTTCCCAATACTTCGGACACTTTTGGGTCCGAAATCAATCACAATCAAACACATAAGCCCTCCATTATTCTCCACAAGGATATAAGTACAGAATTTTAAACATATAAAGATTAAGGAACCAACTAGGTTACTCACCACTTAACTTCCGAGCTAATGCCAGCAAGTCTCAGCCACGTCGGATGGTCGACGCTCCAAATGAGCCTCTAAAACAATCAGAATATAAATCCATTACCAAGAGGACAAGCAACAAGAGTCAATAACGCACATGCGGCGATTAAAATGCGTACAATGCATGTTCATGACATTCCCGGTACTATTCTCGAAATTTTCCATCATAATCCTTTATCCCGAAATGATAGAAACTCATAGACACCAAATCATAAATGAAAACTCCAAAAGTTACACTCCAAACATAAAGGGATTATCCTTATATCGAACTAAATTCTATACTTAATTTTCATCCAAAGTATGAGATCTAACAAGATTGATTCAGAATTTCCATTCTTATAAAACTGTTAGGTCTTTGTCTCTAGTTGGAAATAAATCAAGAACCAACTTATTTGGACTTCTACATCAAAACTTATGATTAAAGAACCAAAACACTCCCGTAGAGAAGAAGTCCTTGCCACGGCGGAAGGTTCCTCGCAGCGGCGAAAGCACTGGCATGCGCCGCGGCGTACGCGCTTGCGCGGACCGCGGCATGCCCGCTTGCACTCACCGCGACGTGCGTCCTCGCACTCGCTGCGGCGTGGAGAAATTTGCGCGCCGAGGCGTGCGATGAGCACATCGCGACGTGCGATCCCAGAAACTCTCCGAAACCCAGATTTTTCTCATCTGTCAAATTATAATCCATCAAACCTTGTTCAAAACACTTCAAAACAACTTAATACACTCACAATAATCACCCCTAAACTTCAATTCACCATATATCAATTTTCCTCATTCCATAAATACAAAAACAAGATATAGGCATAAATTTTCATCATCCGAAACATATATATATCTCAACCATAAAATACTCTAATTTATCATCAAAACAACTACCTAAAACATGAACAGTAAGAACTTACTTGATTTATGTTCAACTCTTCAAATTTCTCCAACCCTCTAACTCAAACAACACCCACGATCATCACTCATTCCCTCACCAATCATCATCTTCACAAGTTCAAAGTTGATTTGTAGAATGAAGGAAGAAGCAA
>JAOTIZ010039726.1:0-15345 GCA_027123425.1 Erythroxylum panamense | reverse complement strand
GGAATCACTCATACAATTTATGCCATTGAAATCATAAGAGTGAACCTTCCAAGCCACCCTCTACCTCATATTCAACATACTCAAATAACACATCTATTACAACTCTAGGAAGATGTATAAACCATAAACAACTTTTCAATACATATGTAATTCCTCCTTGGTACATTTATTTTAAACAAATCTTTTCATTCTTCTTTTCTTTTCTTTTCTTTTTTCTTTCTTTTCCTTATAAAAATTAAAATGAACTACATCAACATGGGAATTTCAATGATAAGACATAACAAACATCCCAACATTAACTAACCCACACATATGTATACCCCCACACTTACACTTTTGTACATCCACAAACTCACCAATCATAAATGTTCCATTAGCTTTATGTCTTGGGTAGGACATTTGGTTAAGTATAAAGCATATAATATGGTTGATACATAAAGAAAGGCTAATGCTCAAAGGGGTTTATTAAGTGAAAGATAATGTCAATATGATAGGTTATTTGACTAATGTAGTTTATGAAGACAAAGAATGCCTAATCGTATCCATGTTAATGCATGTGATAAAAATGTGGTCTTAAATAGAAATTCAACACAAAATTAGGATGTACATGTCATGATTGTCACACATTATCAAAAGGCAATGAGATTGATATGCATGTGTCAGTCAAATAAGGCTCAAAATCTCACTGACTTTGTCTACCATTAGCCATTACTCTTTTAAAAAATAATGCATATCGACCAATCACAAGAGCAAAAGTACATGCCAAAGTTGCTATGAAATTCTTTAGTCAATCTACACTCTAATCATGATTATATAATCTTAGAACCAATAGAAAACGAGAAAATGTTTGTTTCATTTGTTTTATTCTTTCTCTTATTTTGATTGAAAACTTAAAACCAAGTAAAACAAACAAATTGAAAAACACGCATGCATGTAAAAAGTAATATGGAAATGTAAAGGAAAAGAAATTTACTTCCCTTGGGTTGTCTCCCAAGAAGTGCCTTTGTTTAGGGTCATTGGCTTGACTCTTTGTTTCCTCCTCACGCGACAAATTGTGATCTTCAGGTGTCACATGTGACTCCTCCATGTGAGGTAGTTTCGGATAAGGCCTTAGTTGATCATCATCTTCCTTTAGCGTCTTCCCTATCCTTAGATTCTCAATCTCAACTGAGTCCATACACTTTGAAAAATGTTCTACACCTTTTTCTTCATCATTTAATTACCCCAATCTATTATGTAAAGGTAAAGAGTTATTTTCAAAATTAATCATAGACTTAGTACTTACCTCCGAGCTAAAAGATGTGTCCTTTTCAGCATGAGCTCCTTCTCCACTTCTTCGACACAAACAATTCATTGAGGGTTGACCTCAAAATTCTCAAGCTCCTTATCACTTTGCAAAGTTTCTGCACAAATGTCCATTGGGTACACCTGGGGTGGATATGGTCGCTCCTCTTTGCTTTGCGATTGTAAACGACTGAACCTTATTGCCATCTGACCCATTTAGTGTTCCATGCTCTGTTGGCTTACTGTTGTCTCTCGTCGGAATTCTTACAACTGCTGCTGCATATTCTACTGTAATTGCGGTATATCCTATTGAAATTGCAAATTGTTAGTAGTAAGATTCTTAACAAGTTCTTCAAAGAAGGACCAGAATCGTGTTGGTTCTCATAATCTTGGGTCCTAGACCATGTATTTTTTGGAAATTACCCTCTATCCTTCTGGAATTGCAAAGTATTTTTCTGCAATTGCAAAGTATTAGCTTTCACAATGTTAATCAACTCTTCCAGAGATGGACCGAAGTCGTCATAGGAAGCTTCTAGTCTGTATGAGAATTGTTGTGCGTCCTGCAAACTATCATGGAAGCAATTATGATGATTATCCTATCCATAACAAAAGTTAGGTTGATCAGTCCAAATATTGTTATAAGATTGAGAATATGAGTCATAAAAGAAACTACTTATGTCCATATCGATTTTTCTTAAAACACAAAAAATGAAAAGATCACAAAAAACAAAAAAAAATAATTACAAACAAATATATACAAAAACCCAATTAAATCACAATCAAAAACTAAAACACTGCACTCCCCGATAGTGGCATCAAAATTGACCGCACGTTGTTACGCTAGTCAAAATAAAATAACTAGACCTACTACTATAGCAGTGGTGAGTCTAGGTCGATTCCACAGAGGCAGTGTGTAAAGTTTATGAAATGAAATTAATCGATGTTTAGGTTTAACAAGGTAGGGGTTTTTGTTTTTGAAAGAAGAAAATAAAATGAAACTAACTAATAAAAACAAATTAAAGAAAATATGCAAAAAATGATAAAAGTGGGAAATTCAGTAAAGACCCAGTTCTTTGGTTCAATCTCGGCCTACACCTTAATTAAGCATATTTCATTAATTTCCTATCAACTATTAATTGTGGGTTAACAATTAACCCGAGTTTTCCTTTAGGTTTTGTTTAATCGAGATACGATAGTTAATTAAACCTAACCATCGAATAACCTAGGATACGATCTCTAGATTTAATTAGGCAGTAGCATTATGAATTAGAAAAACTGATTAATTAAGGAAATAACCACATATGATGTGTTATTTAACCTATGTCATCTTATCCCTAATGCTTACGAATCATTAGTCACTATACATGAATTTTAACATTACAATTATGGATTATCAAAATTCTAGAAATGGGATTGTAATTAACAATTCAAGGAATGCATTAAAATCATCATCTCACAATACCCAATGGGTTCATAAATAAATAATTGAACAATAATAAAAATCCGATTATCCATACACAATACCCAAATCAATTAACATAAGATAACACAATCAATTTCTAATGAGCGAAAGAAATAACAAAATAATTAAAAAATATTTAACCCAGGTCATCGGCGTTGAAGTCACCTCTGAACCGACATTGAGACGTCGCCCTTCTATGGGTCTCTCCCAGAAAAAGATTTCAGCCCCCATTAATAACCCTATTGAAAACCCTTATCACTATGCCTCCATTCCTCTCTCACTCAACTCTTACTGTTTCTTCCCTGCCTCCATTGTAGCTTGATTTGACAATTAAGCTTTTGGGGGTTTTGGTCAAAGGATACTGTTCATGCTTTTAACATGCGCAGAACCCTCATAGATTCTCATGCGACACCAAACCGCAACTCCTCTCTAAGCCGTAGACCCCCTTGTTCATGCGTCGCCCTAAGCCACCAAGCTCTCTTCACGCCCTTGTTGTGTCTCCTCTCTTCTACTCATTGATGTGATGATTTTATATAGGCATTTCTAGTCTACGCCACTATGCCCTTACTGTCACATGAAATGCAAACTATGTATGCATTAACCATAACGCATGCGTTTAACGCATACATTTTCTGTCAGTGTTTTCTTCCTTGCTATGTTACATTTTGGCTGCTCTTATTTCCTTCTTCTGTTGTGGTTTTGTGCTTCATTTTTCTTGTCTTTTTTTTCCCTTTTTGCTCTATGAAGACAAGTGAGTATTGATCTTCAGAAAATAACCTAAATGTAATACTTTTAACTCACTTTAATTTATTCACTTCCAAATTGTACCTAAAATCACATATGAATTAAAGTGAGTATCTTAAGCATTTTCGTATTATTAATTGCTGAGTGTAAATGATTAAATATATCAATAATTAAAAGCATATCTGTACCATAATAATAAAAATATTGGACCTTTCAAAAATTTAAAGTCTTAACAAGTAAATAATGTCAATAACCTTCAGGGTTCAAAATAATAAAAAGGCTTCAAAGAAAAACATGATAAGGGTTAATATATGGGTAAAATTAGTGAAAAGGATTGAGGCTCAGCTTGGTTATTCCTAAAGGATAAATTATAGGTATAGTAATAATCAAAAGAAGTAAGTTAAAACAAATTGTTGAATCCATGTGTCTTTATCATGTCAATGCTTCTAGTTTAACAAATATGATCTCAATATATGTAATAAGAACAAATTTTGGAATCATTCTACCACATATAAAAGAATAACAAGAGCTTAGAAATTTTGCAAATTTTGCTCTTATGCTTTAAAGCTAACGAAAAAGATAGGTATTATGTGTGTACATAATATGCAATATCATTCAACTTGAATATTTCAATGATAATTAAAAATATAACTTACAAAAGAAGTTTTATTATAACCCTTATCCTTCTGCATACCAATTCAATCATTGTTCAATAATGAAACATAGTATTCGTTGATAGATTTCAACCAATTCAAGATAACAATTCATAAAATGTAATAATCAAGATCATAATAAGCTTAAAGAATTCATTAAAGATTTATTAAACCCTTCCCCTCACTTAAAGTTATACATTGGTGGTAATGTACATAACATATATAATAAGGGAAAAGTTTAGTGGTACTTTCCTGAATATAGCAATTTTGTAATGATTTTTGATCCATATAGTAATAGACTACATCCACGCTAAATATAAACGAGAAAAGGATAAAAAGAACGTGGAAATAACATAATATAAACTAACATGCAATAAAATCCTATACTAACACAAGAAATAGAATTAAAAGAAAATCAAAATAAAACCTATCCTAATTCATGGTTTGCCTTCCATACAGCGTTTATTTAACAACGTTAACTTGATGTATCATTTATGCTCAACTTCATCATGGATCAATAATGAGTGGCTTATTTCCATTAGTTTCCCTACATAAAGGTTTTTTAGCTTGTAAGTAAGCCATATGCTGAAAGATAATAGCAAGGACAAAATTTATAAAATTTATTACTCCAATCATATTTATTACTACCCATTGCAATGACAAATTGTTAATAAAAGAGTGAATAACAAAACTCCCTACATCGTTAATTGACTTTTAAAAATTTCTTAGAGGAAGTGGGAAAACTCTGTTCTTAAGTTCACTACCAATGCCTTATCAGTAATTTCCTTACTTAGTTCCTCCGCTATTCTTCCTCAACCACCACTATCGACTCTTCTTCTCTTCCTAGATAGAGATTTGTAGCTTATCTTCTTCAATTATTTCCTGAAACTTCTCTACTTTCTTTTATTGGACGGAGTTTCTTCGTCTTCTTATTCAGAAAGCTCTTTTTAGAATGTCCCTCCATTCATGAAGCCAATCTTTTTCTTTTCTTTACTTTCAAATTTATATTGATTAGCTCTCAGGAGTTTCATTGTTTTTATACAATACTCTCTTCCTCTTCCTCTTGCTCTTCCTCTTTTACTGGGAGCTCTTTTTTTCTACTAAGGGTGATTGCCATTCCACATTCGATAGGGTCTGTTTCAGTAGTATTAAGCAAATTGCCTTATTATTTTTCAGATAGTATCTCTACTAGTTGGTCCATTTGATTCACCAAATTTTGTAAATAAGCCTATATTTCTTAATGCCTTAAGATTGATTCTTGAATGAAATTAATCATCATATCTTCTAGAGCTAGCTCATTAACTGGATGTTCTTATTGCTGTAAATATTCAGCTGGAGGTGTAATCATTCTATCTATAGCATAGGAGTTGCTCCATTCTAAATTGTAGCTATTCCCGTATAGTTCACCTTAAGGTTGATTGTACATGTTTGGTCGCTCCTATATATAAGTTGATGCTTGACATTCATGATTGTAGTAAGTACTCCCACAAAAGTTGCAACACGGAATAGACATTGATTGAGCCACTGAAAACATTTGAGAACACCTCTCCCTCCCATATGGTGATGTCTCGCATTGCAAAGACATATAGTAACTCCCATAAGAGTACTACTGTTCACTCCATCATTCCATTGTGAATTATCGTGATGATAACAAATCTTAAATCCTACAATAAACCACAAAATCAAGATCAAGTAGAGAAGTTTAAAAGATAATTAAATGAATAAGCCACGAATAAAATAAGATACAATATAATGAAACAAAAATAAAATAAAATAAAATAAAATATTGACTAGAGTAATAGCATTTTGAGGTTCCTAATATCAAAGTCCCCAACAACAACACCAAAAACTTGATTGACTTTTTTTGAGTTAATCAATCATGAATTAATCGCAAGTACATAACATAATTATAGCTAGTATTGACAAATACGAGTCGGTCCCACAAGGACTATGAGTACTAGTAATTACTATTATCATATTATCTAGTCTACAAAATTAGTTTTGATTTTTAATTTAAAAGAAAATAAAACTAAACAAGTAAAATAAATGGCAACAAGATTGACTCAGAAAATTAATGAAGCACTTAGTAACCTATCAATATTTGAAAATTAGTATCTATGTTTCAAATATCCCTAAAACCATTAATAGATTGATATTTTATTATACAATTGTTTTATTAATTTATTAGATTATGGAGATTCCTATGGTATGCTAATAGCTGACCTTGAGTCTAATAGCAACTAATCCTAATGATTTCAACTGAATTACTTATGTTAAAATTTATAGGATTGCTTTATCGATTTGTGAATCCTTTTATTAGTTTTGACCCTAACTTGAAAGATTTATGTCATCTTATCTCCAGGGTTACAATCAACTCCTTTCAATTACATTAGATCTATTCATAAATAGGATATCTCAATCTCTTTGTATGAAAATATTTCGAATGTATAAGAACATAAATAAAACACTTAATCCGATCATAATATATCATTCAAACCAATTTCATTAATAAAAGAATCAAAACATTGTTAAAGTATCAACATAGGATTCATATAGCCTAAACACTAACAAGACATTTAATTACACTTGATAGAACATAAAATCAAACATAAACTGAAAGAAAAACGAATAAAAATGAAGGGTTCAAAATTCTAAATCTACCTTTCAATTATATTGAATGTTCTTGCAAAGTAGAGGTTTGATCTTATATTCTGATGGATCTTTTGATGATTTCTTTATGTTTTCCACTTTTCTGGGTCAAAGTTGCCCCTTGAGAATAATCTCCACGTATGGAATCACCTCCTCCTATCTGCTCCCCTTATTTGAGATCATAAACATCCTTTTATATTAAAATTTAGGGTTACGGGGAGATGCATAGGTTGATGTATGGTCATACATCAAACAGTGAATAACCCAAAATCTCTAGAATTCACAAATTTGCATGACCTGAGAGAAGTGCACCGACTGTTGCATGCCCGTGCATCCATTATATGCTTCAAATATTAATTTTATGCCATGTTTTTATTCGAATTCTTTTCCTTTTTGTATGTGAAGGTAGATATACTTTGTAAACACATTTAGAGATAATTAATTACCAAATATATGATACAAGTATAAAATATCAAGCAAAAATACATTAAATATAGGGTATAAATATGATCAATTGTGCATCTATCAACTAGTATCAACTTAAAAGCTACCGTAAGATCTAAGAAAGGAGTCCCATTATCATTCCTATCTCTGTACCTAAAACCTCCATAAGTCCATGGATACCTATCTGAGGTTGCCTTTGTATGACCATTAAAATCTCCTCCTAGAATAATTTTCTAGTCAAGAAGGATCTGCTAAATCACCTCATCTAAATCTTCTCAGAATTAACATTTAAGTTGTTTTTTCAAACCTACTTGAGGTGCATACGCACACATCACATTAAGAAAACACCTTTCACTATAATCTTTACTGACATAATCTTATCACTAGTCCTCTTTACCCCCACAATATGATTTATAAGGTTGTTAACAACCAAGATACATACCATTCTGCCGTCTCGAACACCTAAGTACCAAAATTTAAACCCACTAATCTCTTTTACTTTAACCTCTGTCCAATTTGTCTTTTTGAATACAAGCTGTATAACTCTTATTGTTGTCTAAAATCTCCACTAACTCCAAAGACTTCCCTATAAAGGTCCCAATGTTCTAAGAACCCACCCATCCATAATCTGTCAACGTCTTCTTTTCTCTGAAACCCAAAACTTACCGAAGGACTAGCCCTTGCTCTATCATTTGTAGTTAAAGCCACCACCCCTATCCCAAAGCCTAATATAAGCTAAAGAAGACAAGTCCCACAAGTCCCTAAATGACTCCAAATTACCTCGAGAGGGTAACCAAGGATTATTAATAAAGATTTGAAAATCAAAAGTACACATGATTGCAAGCAAATCAAAAATTCATTAGTTCAAAATCTTACCCATTATTGGCACTTAGGATTATGTAAAATGCTAAAATCCAATATAGAATAGTTAAAACAAAACAAACAAAATATTTAAAATTAAAAACACAAAGATTTGAACCAACATGGATATTAAACCCAGACCAGATGAAAAAATTTATAAAGAAAGCAAGTGCAAAGGACCTAAAACACCAACAATACTCAATCCACTCAATAACTGTAAGTCTAATTTAAACAAAGCCACGTGATAACTTAGTAGATTTTATGATAGCTTTAAATGAACAGTCTAGTTACAAGTGGAACTAATAAACACAAACAATGACAAGGAGAAACAAAACAAGCTAGAACAAAGCAGTGCCTATATACTACTAGGGATTTATGACAATTACACAATTAAAAAAAACTTAACAACCACACAAAAGATAAATTAATAATTTAGGACAAACCAAATGATGAACTTGGAAACACTAGAAATCAGAAGCAGTAGTTGTATGAGCAAGAGCAAAGCTGTGGTGAGAAGCACTTCTAGTAATTGCAAAAAAGATCAAAATTTCATAATCTAACATCTCTTTATTTTTTCGTCTTCTTCAACAACTCAAACCTAAAATCTCTGTAAAACAAAGTTTTTTTTTGCATTGTTATACCAAAACCTATTACTCAACAATGCAGAAAACAGACAAACTCACTCATTGATCTAGAAATAAAAGCCAAAGTGAGAAGCGAAAGCAAACACAAAGAACTAGAACCAAATTAATGTTACTGGAGAATAAAATCCAAAGCTAAAGAGGAACCACCTAAATAACTAAGCTACAAAGAGAAAAACACAATGGTAGGTAGTGCCACGGTGAACATTGAAACACAAAGACAGAGAGAATGAAGATACAAGCAAGTAATGTCGAAGATTGAAGTTTTAAGGCTTTCACGGTAAGTCACAGCGTCACCACCTCACCGCCACTTTCTCCGTCAACATTTATACTGATTTATAGGATCGATCTATAAAAACTAAAATCTGAACTAACAAGAACTAGAGTTAGTTAACCCAAATTGAAGGAGTAGAGATAGAAATAAAGAGGAGATTAACAAATTAAACAAAGTTAATAATTAGAATAGTATTTGGTATCAAATATTATGAATGATGAGAGAATTTTTTACTCATATTTAGTTATTATATGATTTATTTTATAAAAATAATTAAAATATTTTTCAGTTTATAAATAATTTATAAAATTATTAATTTTTAAATAATTATAAATAATTTTTATGATAAGAGTAAAAATACAATGTAACATAATAAAATAATTGTTGAAGAAATTAATATAAGAGACAGTAATAATGATGATAATATTACAATAATAATCAATATCTTGACAATTTTTGTTAATATTTTGATAATAATTTAATAACATTTTAATAATATTTCTTATTTCTCTTATTTTTAATATTTGATTCAGCTTATACCCACGCTTTCCCTTAAAAAATAAAAGGTCAATACCGTTTAAGATTCATTATAATTTTGTCATTCTTTATTTTATCCATTTCCATTAACTAAACAAATAAAATTTTAATTCCTATTCCACCTGTTTTTACTAATTACTAAATAAGACCTTAATTTATAAAAATTTAAATTCACTATTAAAAGAAATTATTTTTATGGTCTGATGAAAATGTAATACTTTCTCCGCCTCTTTTCCCATTTCTCTTTTATTGGGTCTCATCAACTGTTTGATGATTTTCCTCATCAATCTATCTTGCGTGGTCTTTTACTGGAGAACCTAATCATGTTATTGGTGAGTTCACTTTAGCTTTTACGATTTTATTTCTTTTCCATATTGAGGTTTCCGAATGAATACTTTAATAATAATGAAAAAGATAGACATATTCGCATACAGTTGAGTCTGCAATCAGATATAATGTAAAAGTTAAACTGTAAACTATGGGTGTCATAATCTTGATTTTTCTTTCAAACATGAACAACATATTTTTAAATTTCTCAAGATATAATAATTTGTCTGCTAGAATTAAAGATATAACTATTAAGAAAATTATTACATGTTCCGAGTACTTTAAAACTTTAAGTAAATAGATTTTTAAATTAGTTGGTATATTGTAAATCATTACAAAGTAATAAAACATATTGGATCAATTAAGTTTTTGGTACAAATTAAAAGGTATTATAAATTGTTATAAAGGAATAAAATAGATTGGTTTAATTAAGTTATTTTGAAATAAATAAAAATGTATTAATTTCAAAATTTTGCAAATAACATAACATGTAATAATTGTTTTAGTAATTTAACAAATACTAAAACCTATTGGGAGGAAAATATGCAACTCTCTAAAAGATCAACCAAATATTAACAATAAAAAGAATTCTTCAAGTTGTAGGAGTAGAAAAATATGAGAATGAGAAACTAACAATGAAACAAACACTAAGATTTAACGTAATATAATGCAGAGGAAAAAAACCATAGGACAAATAGACAAATAAATCCACTAAACTCAATAAGGATTTACAAGAAAAGTTGATCTCTTACCTCCCAAAACAAGTTGTCTCATGAAGTTTCAATATTAAAACCATAGTTGATATCACAATTAATAATCCCTTAAAACCAATCCCAAAAACAATCAAACAAAGATAAGAATCTAACCCTCTTTGTCCTCTCTCTATTTTTCCTCACTTTTAGACATTGTGACCGCATACTCTACCTTTCCTAAGTAAGACTCAGGTATTTATGGGCACCCCTAGCTTGATAGCTTCAAAAATCCTAATTGAACTCAACTAGCTAGATCACATCTTATCCTAATTAGATTACATCATATTATCCAATAAGATGACATCCTTATAGGATTTATCTACATCCCAACTAACAAGATAAGAGATACATCTATCTAGATACATCCATATATATGAAGATCTTGATGAGCTGGTCTTTATCTTTTAAGAAATGTCTATCTACTATGATCTTATCTGCCACATCATCCAAGATCTCAAAATAGGGTTGGACACTCATATTCGTATTAGTTTGAAACAAATGAAAAGACTTTTCTTCGTATAACTTTCAAAATCAAGGATTTCAGGTCACTGAAAAATTTCCTTGGCTTAGAGATTACTCGATATTATACTGAAACTAATATGTCAATGAGTAGTTTGTCATATTGCTCTTTAACATCTTAAGCAAACTGGTTTTCTTGATTGTAAACCAATTCCTACGCCTTGTTCAAATTTCAAATCAGACAAATATTATGCATGACTTATTTACTTCTCAATATCAATTTTACAGGAGATTGGTTGCAAATTTTCTTCTTTGACTCACACTTCACTTGATTTCATATATGTTGCCTATCAACGTAGTCAATATGTTGATAAGTATAGTTTATTTATAGGCTCAGTCCGATTTGACTAGACTACAAGCCAGGCTTGAATTTCGATAGTTTTAAACAAAATAAAGTTGTTTTTAATATAAAAAATTAAAAATGTAGGGTTAACTGGGCCCAACTTGAGCCTAGCCCATTGCCATGTCTGGTTATTTATAGGTTGTTGAGATTATCAAAGGTAATACTTTCTTTCCTTTTTATTTTTCTATTAAGTTACCAAGTTTTTGAGACTCAAAATTGGGTTGTTTGTCCAATTACTAGGAAATCCACCACTGGTGCCTGTGTTTTGTTAATGATTTTCTTATTTCTTAGCAATAAGTAAGTTATAGTTTTCAGATCATCCTCGAATGTAGACTATCATGCAGTGGTTATTTCTTGTGAAATATAATAATTGCTTTACTTTCCTCGAGATTTTTAAGTACCTCGTATTAAGTCCATACTCTTATTCTATATAATATCCAATCTAAAATGTACATAGCTAGCAGGTTAGTTTTGCACAAACGAACAAGACATATCGAAGTGGATTGTCAAGTAGTTCATAATAAAATTCAAGGTGGTGTAATTAGGTCAATGCATGTTACTCCTACATGTTAGGAACAATTAGGACTTTGATAGAGTAAAGTCACAGCTAAGATGAAACTAAAAATATTGACGATAAGCTAGACACAAATTTTACATGGAAAACTCCTAAATTAGGGTAAAATCATGGGCAAGGATAAAAGAATTTTACTACTAAAAAATTGGAGAATTACAAGGAGAAAAACCTAGACCCATAAAAAAATACAAAATATTTTTTTGTCTCTCTCTTTTTTTTCTCTCACCCCACTTCTCTCTCTTTTTATTTTGTTTTGCCCATATGGATGCTTCCTCTTTGTTTAACTCCTGCCTATTTATTGGCAGGAGATTGAAGGTATGGTTGGCCAAATTGGCCAACCATTATTTGTTCTACATGTTAGGCATTGAAAATTCGGTGCTTAACATGCCAACTAAGTTTGACAATTTGGCCAACCATACCTTCAATCTCCTGCCTATAAATAAGTAGGAGATAAACAAAGAGAAAGTATCCATATGGGTAGAACAAAAATAAAAAGAGAGAGAAGTGGGGTGAGACAAAAAAAGAGAGAGATAAAAAAATTATTTTTCTTTTATCCTTGTATATAGTTTTTACCCTGATTTAGGGGTTTTGTGTATAAAATTTGTGTGCTTATTTTATCTTCAATATTTTTAGTTTCGTTTTAGCTACGATCTTACTATGTCCAAGTCCTAATTGTTCCTAACAATTGACATCAGAGCCAACCTTGGGTGTGTATATCTGCTTATTGTATGCTCTATGGTTGCCACCAAGAATGGATCCTCCACATCAAAAGATAAGTTAGAATATTATTCACCTTATCAAAGGCACTATTTATAAAGCAGATGTGATAGAAGTAATGGCGGTAAAGTATGACATTAAAAAATTCAACAGGAGCAATTTCTCACTATGGAAGCTAAATATAAAGGCAATCTTGAGGAAAGATAATTGTATGGTGGTCATTAGTGAACGGCCAGCGGGAGTTACAGATGAAAAGTGGAACGAGATGGATGTGAATGTTGTAGCTAATCTTCACCTAGCTTTAGCTGATAGAGTATTATCCAGCATAGAGGAAAAGAAGACTATGAAGGAAATATGGGATCACCTCAAGAAATTATACGAGGCCAAATCATTCCACAACAAAATTTTTCTTAAGTTAAGTGACAGAGCACTTAAACACTTTGAATACTCTATTTTTGCAACTCACATTATTGGGGCCCACAATAACAATAAGTGAACGTGTGGAACTTCTGCTTTAAAGTCTACTAGATTCATATGATCAACTCGTCATAAATTTAACAACCAATACAGACACTTTAGCCTTTGATGACATTGCAGCTACTATTCTGGAAGAAGAGAGCCGACATAAGAGCAAGGAAGACAAGTTGACAAGTTCGTAAAAAGCAGAGGTCTTGACAGTGATGAGAGGTAGATCAATGAAAAGTGATCGAAGTGGGAGTCACAATTATGGTAGCTCAAAATCTGGGAGTAAGAAGAACTATAAA
Organism: Erythroxylum panamense; assembly: GCA_027123425.1. Taxonomy (NCBI): domain Eukaryota; kingdom Viridiplantae; phylum Streptophyta; class Magnoliopsida; order Malpighiales; family Erythroxylaceae; genus Erythroxylum; species Erythroxylum panamense. The sequence goes on along the minus strand of JAOTIZ010039726.1, from coordinate 1,800 downwards.
TGTTATAATTATGGCAAGAAAGGTCACCTGAAAAAGGTTTGCTAGCATTTAAACAAGAAATATTATGTTCTTTAAGGGAATGTTTCAAGCACTTTAGATGATGGAAGTACAATGGTTTGTAAAGCAGCAACGACTATTAGAGGAAATAGAATATTTACTAATGTCTGGCTATTTGATTCAGCCGCTACTTTTCATATGACCTCTTGAAGAGAATGGTTCCATCAGTATGAATCTATCTCTAGAGGATCTATTTACAGTTGTAATGATCAAGCTCTTAAAAGCTTTGGTATTAGCACCATTAAATTAAAGTTGTATGATGGTAAAATTCAGACTATTGAAAAAGTACAACATATTGAGGGCCTGGCGAAGAATTTGTTGTCTATAGGACAACTGGATGATCTCGGTTTCAAATTTGAGATTCAAAACAAGATCATGAAAGTGATTAAAGGAATGCTGGTACTTATGAAACTAGAGAAGATTGTTGCAAATCTGTATATGCTGAAGGGAGTAACTATGCAACCAAGAGAGGCATTCATTACGGTGATTAGTCCAAATGACAAATTTGCAATGACATGGCATAAAAAGCTTGGACATATGTCAAAATTAAGAATGAAGATACTTGCAAAGAAGAATCTACTTCCAGGTCTTACAAAGGTTTTACTACCCTTCTGTGAGCATTATATTGTGAGTGAGCAGCATCAATTGAAATTCAACGCATCAAAGTTCAGAAGCAAAGAAATTCTAGGATTGATTCACTCTTATGAATGGCAAGCACTTATTACGTACTTAGGAGGAGCAAATTCTTTGTATCATTCATAAATGATTATTTGAGGAAATGTTGGGTATTTCCTATCAAGAGGAAAGCAGATGTATTTCCAGTCTTCAAATTTCACAAAGCATGGGTGGAACTCAAATCTAGTAAGAAGATTAAGTGTTCGCAATTAGATTATGGAGGAGAATATACTGGTAAAGAATTTGATGAATTTTGCAAGCAAGAAGGCATCAAAAGGCAATTCACGACGACATACACTCATCAAGAAAATAGAGAAGCAGAGCGAATGAATAGAACTCTGTTGGAAAGAACAAGAGCGATGTTGAGAACTGCAAACTTAGATAATTTTTTTTTGATAGAATCAGTCAATACCGTGTTGTTATGTGGTGAATCGAGCTCCATCAACTACCTTTGAGTTGAAGACGTTGATGGAGATGTAGACTGGTAAACTAGTGGATTATTCCAACCTCCATATATTTGGAAGTCCTGCCTATGTGATATTCAATACCCAAAAAACTACAAATTTGGATCCAAAATCTAGAAGATGTATTTTCTTCGGGTACGCTGAAGGTATGAAGGGGTATCGTCTGTGAGATCCCACTGCCCACAAAATTGTTATCAGCAAGGATGTCATCTTTATGGAAGATAAGGATTAAGAGCACGTAAAAAATGTTGGCACTATGTAAGAAATTCTAGAAACTACAATAGTACAAATGGATAGGGAAATTCATCAAAATGACTATTCTGAAGCTGCACCAGAGCATGAGGCGCAAGAACTAGTTGAATATGATGTTCTAGATGCTCAGAGATCAGGTCATATAAGAAGAGCACCGAGCTAACACTCAGACTATATTATAGAGGGCAATATTGTATACCGTCTTTTAATTGAGGACGAGGAGCCATCAACTCTTCAAGAAGCAATGAATAGTTCAAACGTGTTGGACCCCGAACCTTGAGTGACAATTTGAGTTAGTAATATGAATGATCAAGTGGATGAGTTGATTGAACTAGAGTTAATAATTAAGAAT
>JAOTIZ010039691.1:0-15352 GCA_027123425.1 Erythroxylum panamense | reverse complement strand
AGAGTTAAAATTAATAAAAATATTTTTTATTTTTATGTTGCCAAACAATCTACTGCATGAAACTCTTTTAAAAAAGTTATTTTTTTAATTGACAGTCAAATAATCAACTGACTTAAAAAAAAAATTTCTCAAAAAAATTATACTAAAAAAAACTTTACTAATATAAGCTCATTCAAACGTACACTTAGTCTAATCCCATCCTATGATACTAATCTTAAGAAAACTCCACATTCCTCTTACCCTGATAAATATTGGCCAAATGAGGCCCTTAAAAGCTCTGTGCCTAGGCCCAGACCCATAACCTTACAGGCCATTGAGACTTGAGACAAGAGTATTGCTCTGTTCTCTGCTTCTCGTCCCAAACACGACTCTGAAACTCTCGATGTCAGTGAACCCTAAACAGTAAAGACTCACTCTAAGACAACAGTCGCGTGTATCTCTTTCTCTCACTTCGTGGGTATGTGCTTTTTCTTTCTCTCGTTGAGCAAAAGAACAACTTCGACTCTCTATTTGGTTGGTTGGTTGGTTTGATGTTACCGCAGCCAAAGTATACACCTGGGGTTTCTTGATCTCGTGTTTGTTTCCCGAGAAGATGGAACGAGAACTATACGAATCCAGAGTCTGGATAAACACATTGTAGAAAATTTGTAAATAAAAATCAAATCTTGATTGTGTTCTGATTTACCTAAGTTATTTCTTTCTCTAGTTATTCTTTAGTACCTGCTTTTTTGATGTGCTAAATTTGGGTTTCCGTGTGATAAAATATAAGCTTGTTATTCTTCTATTTCGTTTTTTGCTGATTATAAGGTAACTGAAATGGATGATCTGGAAGTGAAAAGTATTCATCCTTTTTTTTTGATAGTTTGGAAAGGATTTTCTGTATGGATACTATGAATGTAATTTACGCTTGCGGTTTCAATCAGTAAAGGAAAAAATAGAATAAGTCTCACTTGAATTTTAGGCAACACATGTTCTACTTCATGGTATTTGGGTTGATGATAAGGTTTAGTGGCATATTCTCGAGGTTTAGACTTCAAAGAAGTGTATTTGTAAATACTATTTGTCATTTTGTGTTTTCTACTTAAATAACTAAATCATTGCACAAAAAGGTTGCCTCTTTGTATTCTCTGTTCGGCTGTCGTGCTGATTTCAGCTTGTGCATCGAAAAAGGATCATGATCTTTTGTTCCTTGTTCCTGTTCCTATCATTTTTTTGTAGTAGATCCATTTGTTGTTCTTTGAAAGATTTCCAACTCTTTCATATGTATGCTTGTGGGGACTATGCTTTGTTGACAGTTCATGGGTTTCTTGAACGTAGGATGATTGTGTAAGTTGAAGTGACACTTGTGGTTGGACCTTACCATATCAAGATGTCAACTGCAACTACGTCTGGTGTATCAACTGGTGCTCCAAAGGTCTCCATGTTTGCTTCAAAATCTGGATTTGTTATACCCAAGAACAGGCTTTCAGGTTCCTTGGTTCCTATCTATAAAGGAGGGAAAGGAAATGATGCAGCTGGTGAAGAAAGTAAGAAGAGTGGGAGGAAAACAAAATGGGGCCCTGATCTAACGCAAGATGCAGCTGTTAAAAAGGGAAAGGTTTTGGCTTATCAGGTAAACTGGGAATTCTTGGTAAATAAGTGAGTTGTTCTTGGGGTTTCCATATGTGTTACAGACTTTTTGCATGAAAAGCCTTCAATTTCCATCTAAAAGTTAAGATCTTACAGTGCATTTTTTGTTTGTTTTAATTTGTTTTTTAAAAATTTCAAACATTTCAATTTCTAAGTGGGTTGGAGGCATTTATGGCCCTAGTTTGGTGAGGAAGAAGAAATATATTTCTCACTGAAGACAACCAAATGATTCCCTTTTCCCATTGGGTGCTAAAATGCCAGTCTTCCTTGTGAATGGCTCACATGGAAGCTTCCCCTTCCAGGTGCCACTAAGTGATATACAATTTTGGGCAGACACGACTGGATCAAATAAATCAACAGCTAAAATCTGGAAGTCTAGATCAAATGGGCAGTCAAGATTCAGAAGTGCAAGATCAGCATGGAGATCCCGAGTGTTCTAAGTCAACTGTCAATAAGGTAGGTGATTATGTAATTTGTTTTTCCAACTAGGAATTTGTTTGTTTTGAGGTGCTTATTAAAATTTGTTGGTGTAGAATGCAGAAATTTTGGAACTTGAGAAGCAGGAAGTAATAGGTTTGTGTGTTATTCTCCCTTCATTTTGTTTATACGCCATCTTTATTTTTGTTTGTGATTTCCCTTCCTCGTGCAGGTGAGATACTTAAACTGAACCCAAGCTACAAAGCTCCACCTGATTATAAACCTTTGATGAAGGAAGCCAGAGTACCTATTCCTGTGAGTAAAGTTTTCATGACTTGGTTATCTCATCTTTTCTAGTTCTTCAATTGCGTTGCTGAAACAATGGTATTTGTTGTTTCGAAATGCCTGGGGATCCACTTAGCATTACGTGATTCCATAAAATTTTACCGAGGAATATAACTATTCAGCTTCTCATTGTGCTTTGTTATTTCATGAAATGAGGATTAAGACTTTGGGTGACAAGGTTTAATAAAGTGCAGTTTGAAGTTGATATCTGGTTGCTATCTTGGCTCATGCTTAGGGTGTATTGGGTCTGAAGAACCTAGTCAATGTTAATTGCTAGTGCTAGCATGTTACGTACCATCTATAGTGCATTATTTATCTATGAAAACATATCTCAGTTCACAGGTAAGGAGTAAACTGTAGGCTAAATTGGGACCATTTTACTGTATGGAACTTTCTAATAGGTGCTAGGTTTTGAATTAGTTACATATGCTGCTCAGTGCAAGCACATAAATTTAACTTTTATCTTTGAACTCCTTATTTGCTCTCTATCTTATTTATAACATATCATATCAAATTGCCTAGCTATTATACCTAGCTGTTACCTCTCTCTTAACCCCTATGCTTGGATTTGCTGCAAGTAGTTACTAATGCATATATGGTATCTGCTTCCTCATCAGGTCAAAGAATATCCTGGATACAATTTTCTCGGTCTAATATTCGGTTCTCAAAGTGAGAGTCAAAAGCGCTTGGAAAGTGTAAGTAGTTTGGTCGATAAAACTGTAATGTTGCTGCTAAATAGAAAGAAAAGCAAATAACTGATGGAAAGAAGGGATTTAGGCGTTCTGTTATTGCTGGGAAAGTTTTGAGTGAATTTCATTATATTTTTTATTTTCTGAACTAGGAGACTGGAGCCAAAATACAAGTTTATGGTATCAAAGCAAACACTGGAGAGAAGGTATTGTATTGACTGATATTACTCTCTCAAAGATGATTTTGCATGTATTTCTTTGATTTGCCATTCACCTCTCCTGATTCTTACCATATCTACTACATATCGTCTTGGTTTTACCATGTCTAAGTATAAATCTAGATGACATTCTTATTTGGAAACTTGCTCTCCCAGATTGAAATATCACCATCTAATGAGCATGAAATTAGGAGCGGTTATGAAGATCTAAACATTCATGTATCAGCTGATGCATTTGAGAAAGTTGATGCAGCGGTTAGTCTAATTGAATCGCTACTCTCCTCCGTCTTGGTGAGTTTTTACTTGTAAGGTCAAAGCTAATTTATTTGTTGTTAGTCCTTTGCAGATACAGCTTGCTTGGACAGTATATTTTCTTCTGTATGTGTGCATCTTTTATGGATGTTTTGGTAAGCACACCCATTTCCTCTTCTAGTAAATTGAGCTTGGTTATTCTGTTTGTAGGAAAATCTAGCAGCCGGAGATAATGCATCTGCTGACAATCAAAATAAAGAGGCATCTACTACTGCTGTAAGCACTGGTGTTATAAACAGTGGAGAGGTGCAGCCAGTGCCTGGTCCAACACAAAATCCTCAACAAGGCCAGTTCCATTACCAGGGCCTCTGGTTCCCACCAGGCACACCTCAATCCCAACTACATCCTCCTTCTGGCTTCATCACTCCACAGAACTCTCTTGGACCAACATCAAACAATCCTCTGCAAGTAAATTCTTCTGCCTTTAATCCTTCTGGCTTGGCTTCATTGTTTGGACCTCGCCCTGTTTCGACCTCTGCATCTAATTCAACTCATCAAACTTCATCTCTGGTTCATTTCTCAGTTGAATTATTGGGAAATCCATACCCATCACAAAATTTTTCCGTACCATCTCAGCCTGCATCTGCTCAGGCTAATAATTCAACTCCACTTCCATTGACTGTTAACCAACCCCTACAAACCAGCATATTACCTGTTTCAAGGCCATTGATGCCATCCTTAATTCCTCCTACACCGAATTTTCTACCAAATCTTCAACCTGGGATGTCACTGAATCCTGTTGGGAGTTCATCTGGGTGGTCTGGTGGCAGTGTTGCACCAACTTTAAGTCCTGTTAACATGGGGCAGACACCCAATAAAATAGTTCCCTTGCAGGGTCAACAGTCTGTGGTTCCACCACCGGTTTTTCCTTCCTCTGCTCGGCCATCAAATGTTCAACCTGGTCTAATGCCTCCCCAGTCATCTAACGTTCCTTTAAGCCACCCTAATACTGCCACAAATTTTGCTCCTGTTCCACATGCCCAAGTTGGGACTTCCTTGGATAATACATTCATGGGTGTTGCAGGCCTACCAAATTCAAACCCCATTCAGGGATTCAGACCAGCTCCATTACCTATAACATCCTCATCACAGCCAATGCTTCACTCAGGAATAGGTTCTTTTTCTGCAAATCGAGCAAATTTTATTCCCATAAGACCACTTACAGTGACTCCTAGGGCGCAGCATTCACGACCTGGTGAGTTTACATTCCAAAGTCATCATTCTCAGGATTCAACCTCTCAGTTGGTTCCTAGGCTGAGCAGTCAGCCTGCAGCCCAGAGTTCTGCAATTTCTAGACCAGCAGCTCGAACACTAGTTCCACAAGCAGCATTGTTTCCTTCACCATCTCCCAATGCAGCCACTCAACCTGGCATGCACCTGTTGGCAAGGCCTCAGATCAGCAACCAGATAGGTCAAGCTCATCCTCGCATGTCTGCTGTACCATTTACTGGGAGCTCAGTTCCACCTAGACTTCCAACATTTCCAAATCCTCCAGTTGCGTCCCCAAATGCAGTTCCACAGATGGGATCTCGGAACTTTAATCTTGGTCCTCAGTTCTCCCATTTGTCTAGTCCTTTTCCTTCTAGACCAGGAAATTTATTGCAACCTCACCATAGTTTTCAAGCACATTCAAGTTGGCGTGGAAACATTTCGACTCAGCAATTCAATAACAATCCGACTTTAGGATCTGGAGTTGCGGCTTCTGGTTCAGGTGTACCTCAAATTTATGATCCATTCTCACCCAGTTCTGTATCTGTTGCACCTCAACAGCAGGGAGGTCATATTGGAAAGGGAGGAAGACAGGAAAATGATCCTGAGTACGAAGATTTGATGGCTTCCGTTGGAGTAAAATGAACTTTGCTTAAGTTGTACTTCCTCAGATTAACAAAATTTAAGCTGGCTTTATTTTCAGGAAGGAAATATACTTTCTACAGGATTCTGTACTTGTAGCAATTCTCATTTTGATGTTTGACGTCTTCTATGCAATTTTCATAGTGTGAAGAAAGACCTTTTGGTTAGAACAGATGCCCCCAGATTAGTGATTATCAATGTAATGCTAAGGAAGATTGATCAAAAGCAAGTTGGAGCTGAGCATCATAGTTAGTTTTCTATGAATTCAGTGACTCTCATACTTCCCTTTTTAGCTTCTGATTTTCAGCTTCAACTAAGCGTCACAATTCTTAACTTATTGAATCCTTTGGACTTGATGTATGAATGCTGGATAACCACGCCAAAAGTAACTGGATCTTTCTGTACCATCTGTTCTTTTCAGTATATTAGGAAAAAAGATTATATATATATATATATATATATATATCCACAAACACTTACCATTCAGTAATTGAGTCTGTTTAGATTAATTCTCAAAGATAGAAAAGGGCTATACAGATCCCATTTCATTTCACGGTTTATAATTATGGGTTTCACCATATCAAAACTTTTAAAGAAGAAAATTTGCATCAGTACAAAGAGACTAAACTGGAATCAGCCTTCAAAAACTCAAAATTGAAAAAGCAAATTATATCTGATTCAAATAACAAAACAAGTCCCTTTAATCAAGATTCACTTGCACTGGATTCAGATCAACAGCATGTTCAACATTCGTAATTCTCATATGTACAGGTGAGACTTTATAGTACCACACACAGAAGTTGTGGTTAACTTTCTAGTCAGTACTCTATATGGAAGGACCAGATCTAAGCACCCTTTCCAGTTTTTCAGCCTTCATGTAATCCTTGTCGGAGAGAGGTCCAGCTGGAAACGCTGTGATCTCCACAACAAGGTGTGGGGTTGGGAGTTCATCAAATAGAGCTCTCACATTGTTGCAGCATACACTTTCACCATGAGCACTCTCCCTTCTAATTTGACATCCCTACAAAATATTTTTCAAGAAATTCATTAACAATTTCGTTTGAAGTAGGCTCCATCAGAAGAAGGAAGAGATTGCTAACGTAATTTTCTCAGGTTCTAATTACCTTGTGGGATGTGGCATCTGTAAAATGATCATCATCAGATAGTAAAGATGTAATTGCTTTAAGAAGACGCCGCCCTTCAGATTTCGAAGGCACCCTGTAGTTCCTCTTAAGTGTACCCTTTGTCGTTGGATGCCATTTACTCACCAGTTTCCTTCTGTCAGCTGCTTCCTTGTCTGCTGAAACATAAGCACAAATTATAACCTCGACGAAGCAAAAATTCTCAACATCTTTGACGCAACAATAAGAAAACTAAATGGGTCTAAGTTTCCAAACCATAGATGACAAAGTCATTGAAATCCTGCAACTCACCTGCATGAAGCCGGAACCACTAATTGCTGGCATATTGAGAATGCTCATTGAATGAGCAATTCAATAAAAGATATTGGATCTAATCCACATTAATACATTGATTCGACCTGAGAAATTGGAACAAATTCGATAACGGATATAAAAATCTTGTTCAGGATTTTCGAGACCTTTAAAATCCTTATTTACATTGGCTCCTTGCACAGTTGAGCATCAGAGGGAAACTCATTTTCAAGTATTAAACTTCCTATTTGCTATCTGTAACCAGAAAACATGAACCTGCGATATTGCAGAGGTTAAAAATTGAAATGCTCTTCTAATTTATCTCCATCACAAGTTTCTGAATCTTCAAAACTTCTCCACATCCATGCCCAATAACGATTGGTTCTAATTCTAAACTTCCAATCCTTAGCAACTACGACCAAACAGAAAAATGCACAAACTACATCTTCTCAGTCATTGAGACGCAAAGAAAGGAATCGGATAAAACCTGGTTTGCCTTGAATGTTCTCAAGCCACTTAGAGAAACCCAAATCACCAGATTCAACAGCAACACCACCAACACCGTCCATATCTGAAACAAATTAAACAATCAGAAAAGCTCCTCTTTTGTTTTATTTTGTCTTTCGAATCTCTCACACAAAAAGAAGTAAACAAACCAAGAAAACAAAGAACAAGAGCAAACCCTTCAAAGTAAAGGGGTACCTGAGACAAGTGGATTGGCCTTTGAACCAGCCAAACCGGCCTTCAAGAGTGCATAGAAGATGCATAGCCTACCAGCCCACAAAATTGGAGCTTCGAGCAAGGAAGCATGGATTGAAGTAGCATTTGCAGTTTGGGAAGTGAAAGATCTAGTCTTTCTGGGGAAGAATAAACCTTTAAGAGCTTTTGTTGGGTGGTCTGTGGAAAAAGTGGGTAAAAGGGATTTGGGAAGTAAAGGGTGTTCGATGGATCTAAGAGTTCTGTAATGAGAAGGTAATGTGTTAATGGCATATACAAGAGAGACCAGCATCTCTTGACGTGAACCAGAGAAAAATGGTGGAGCTTGAGACTTTCACTTAGAGAGAGGATTGTGGCTGATACTAGCCTTGTTGGCTCTATTTAATTTGGTAAATTTAAAATAGGTTTAAAGTTCCACTAAAATAAATAAAAACCACTCAATTAAAACAAAAAAACACTTCTAAAATTATAAAATCTATTTTAGGTCAATTATTTGACAAAATAACTACTCAAAATTTATCAGATTCAATTCTAGTGAAGCTTATTGTCTTACTTGTTGATCAACCTCTTTGAAAGTGAGATGAATTACAATCCAATCCATCATTGTAATGGTCAAATTATTGGTGAGGTTGACCTTATCCAATGTTGATAAGATAATAAAATATCTCAATAGCTGTCCTGTTCCTACTATGAATGTGTGCTTTTCAAGGGACTGCACAACTTTATCACATCACAAAGCTTCGGTTTGCAAAAAAGCAATGAACTTTATTCATCTCTAACTCTTCTTTTCATTTTCCTATATTCAAATATACAAGAGCGGAATTTTCCTTTACATAAAAAAAAGTCTCTTTTCCTATTATACAGAAGAACATTTGTAATTATCAAGAAGACTAAATCTTCAAAGTTGAGGGTCCTGCAAGTGCTACTAGAAAGCTGTCACCAAAAATGAGGATGTTCATCTATATCTTAACAAAACGAACATCGTTTTGACCGAAACCAGTTCCGCAAGCGGGGCATTTCCTATGTCGGATCTCTAAGTTCCTCTGGATACAGGGATTGCAGAAAAGATGGTAGCACTTCACAATGACAACCTGACACGTACATTGAAACAGAGTTCCGAATAAGATCATTGTAGTCCAGAGACGAAACATAAGGAGATATGAAATCAGTTCGTGCCACTAACCTCCTTTGGCCGATCAGAGCACACGCTGCATTTGAGCATACTTTTGTATTCGTTTATCTCATCCTGGAGTCGTTGTATTGCAGCCTCCCCAGTCTGGGCAGTCATCTCTGCAAACTTGTTATTTAGTTCCTCAAGCTCCTCCTCCATCTTATGTCTCTCACTTCTGAATTAAGAGGCAAATCCCTTCATCAGTTATATTATTAACTCAAGATCTTGATTTTCAGACGGTGAAAAGAGATAGAGAACAGGAAAGTAGTCAGATAAAAACCAAAGTTGATGTGATAGACCATAAGAGCCAAATCATTGTTCTCGTGCATATTTGACAAGTTGACAGAAGCCTACCTCTCAGTCTCCAACTCCATTTGTGCTTCAGTTATCTCCTTTTGGATCTGTTCATACTCCTTCTCTGAAGAAGCACCAGCAGATTTTAGCCACTTCAATTCCTTCTCCGCATCCATCAATTCCCATCGTGTACTTTCAAGGTTGATTGCAAGATGTCTGTCTTCTTCAGTAGATCGAATAGCCTCAGCTAGACAAATTTTCATCTGCAGATATACAACCGTCAGTTAATAAAGGGAAAAAAAAAAGTAAAATCACCAGCATGATGCTCTAAGAGAAGTGGAAATTTCTCTTTCGATGTATCAAAAATTGAGATATGGTAATTATCAACCTGCTCCTCACAATGGGCAATCCTCATTTTCAAAGATTCAACGGATGCATTAATTTGTTGAAGTTGTTTTGCTAGGGCTTGTTTCTCAGACACTAGAATGCTTTCTGCTTGCTTCATCTTCACGCTCTCAGAAACAAGCTGCATTGTGACACCTCTGACTAGTTAGACACACAAAGGCAATTCCCTTGGGTAATCAACCAATCAATCACCGAAGATAACCATATATAGACCTTAATATTGTGTTCATCCCTCTCAGTAATTTGCTGTAAAAGATGTTGATTTTGTGTCTGCATATCTTCATATGCTTGACCAATGGTCTGCAAAGGCAAGCATTCAGAAACAAGTAGGGATGGGCAAATGCAGGGATAAGGAAAGACACTTAACAACAGAGAAGTACCAAAAGCTGAACTATGTATGTTAGTTAAATTGTATGGAACAAACTGCTAACAGACCTCAATTTCAGAAATATATGCCTCAGCCTCCGGATCTTTACCTCTAATAGCTTCAGTGAGCTCAAGAACACCTCTGCGGGACATAGTGGTCAATATCTTTTGCACAAAATATATTTACCGTGGAAGGGGGAGGGGGGAACTACACTGAATCATGCAAAACAGCAACATTGTAAAGGAACTAGATATTACCATCCTGTCATAAGCTCTATGAATACTTCCAGGCATCTAAAAATGGGAGCCAACACTCAAAAACCTAAAAGCAAGGGTATTATAAATAAACTCCCTTTTGGTTGAATCTCGCTTCCCAAATGCTTTAGTTGGTGCTTTTAACTTCTATGGGATGGCTATACATCATAATTGATAAAAAAAAAAAACTTGTATTATAGCTAGGGCCACAAGTCATATATAAGGAGCTCAGCTAAACAGAATTAAGCTAATAGATAATGAAAACTACCTTATAACAGTGCCATTCAGGAGAATAAATCACAGGTATAGATAATTTAGATAATTAAAAATTAACCAGCTCATAAATGAACTGGTATTTTTAGTGTGCCTAAATTAGTAAGAACTGAAACTACACTAGATACATAGATTATCAAGGTGAAAAGAAAAAGGTTGTTCATGCAAACACATGAATTGAAACACTTTTAGGCAAAGAATCCAAGAAAACAAGGAAATATCTTGATATTGTTGCTGTAATTCTGACAAAGAAATGCAAGCTACTCTTATCATAAGTTGAATTATTCATAGATTTTCAAAAGACGCTTGAACAATAAGACCAACCGTTCAGAAGTTTCCAGTTCGCTCCTCAATTGAGCTATTTCAGCTTCAGCAGCAGACAGCCTATCTTGGCAAGCAGCTTCAGCTTCATTAGCAGCTCGAACTCTTAACTCTAGACTATGTTCATCCAATGCATTCCTCAGGACCTCAGCTTGACCATTAGCCCTACGCTCAGATTCTTTTATCTCCAGCAGATCTCTGCACAAAATAATTGGATGAGAAGATTGAAAGGGCCCTGAGCACATAGAAGAAGAGGCCAATTTTATGACATTCTCATATAGAATCACCTTGTAAGAAGTTTAATTCACAAATACTATGATTAATCATTCATTTACTTCAACTATGAAGCTACATATTGTACTTTGGTTGGAGTATAACTGGGTAAGGACCTCTTTAGTCTCCCTTAGTAGTATATACATATAAATAACAAAATTTATTTGGCTGCACCACTAAAGCAAGTTTTGTGGGAAAAAACAAATTAGTGAAAGAATGCAAACATTTGCACCACAGGCGTATCCCCAAAGGATTATCAGCTTCTGAAAAGATTTCCAGACAGGACAACGCTTCTCTGATAATGTACCTGTTGTCATAAATTTGCTGCCCGTACATGTCCAAAACTGATTCTAATTCCAGTTTTTCCTTCTGTAACTCCTCAACCTGAAACAGATTCACACACTCGGGCTAACAACTCTAGTCAAACTAATCACATCTTGATACCAAATAGAGGAAAAGAAAAGGGGTAAATATAAGAATAAGAGAATTTGTACACACTGGTCATTCGTGTCCCTAGTCATATGATTAATCTCCAGAAAAGAAGAATTCAAAACCCATCTTTAACATTACCCATACACATTGACATAGAAATCTGATGAATAATAGTATACGGCCATTATCAACTCTAGATGCTAAGAAAAGGCACAGAAGTAGAAGAAAATTCAAGTAATCAAATCATCAACACAGACTTTGAATGTTTAAGTTTAATAGATCAATGGCCAAAACGAAAATTCAAATTAAAATAACATACTATGTCAGATGCAAAAATATAGAAAAGAACTAACCAGAACCTCCAGAGATTTGATCTCCACCAGTTGTTTAGAGCATACACCTGCTAAGTGTTTTTGCTCATGTGTCTGCATAAACAAGACAGTTTGTAAACTTTACAGAACAAGATCTTAACAACTGAGACAAACATTTAGCATAGGCATATCCGATCTATCCTTAAGATAATAACAAGAACATAAATTTAGAAATATCAAGTAATCTATTTTTGAAGATCCTGTAGTTACTAACTAATTTGAAAAACTTTTCTGTTCAACTATGAGCATCCCATATATAGTTACATTGAACAATTAAATGAAACTACAAGTACCATAGTTTGGTTGCAACTTTAAAAAAAAAGTTTAGAAAAGCAAAATAGTGCGAAGAGTTGTATAACAAGAAGTCGCATTTGAAATTATAACAACAATAAAGGAGACTTGTGCGACACAAGAACACAAGTGAATTTGTTAGGAAGATATATAGAAAATTGAGGATTTCAACTTTAGTTCTAACTAATCCTGGTCCAAAACTAAACGTGTCCATTTATACCCACTCCCTCATTTTCTGCACCATGCAGTCACTGCTAAATAAATTGAAACCTATGACTTTGTTCCACCCCTGATCAAAATATGACCAAAACAACCAACAAAAACAAGGAAAAGGGAACCTTCTCATCCAACAAGGTTTTTAATGATTGAGATTTATCACGCAATGAAAGTGCTTCATGCGCGGTCTGTTTCCAGCGATTCAACTGTGCTTCCATCATGCTCAACTCTTTAGATAAAGCTGAGGCCATCACACGGAATTCTTCTTTTATATCCTTTCTCCCTGATTTATACAACAATTTAGTTGTTTAAGTTCCATAATATTACTGCAAGAAAATCTAACGCTTTCTAGTTCAACCTGAATCCTGGATAGCCTCTTCCATTTTGATTTCAAGATCATTTTTTTCCTTCATACACTTCTGCAACTGAAGCTCAAGCTCTTCAATTCTGGATGAAGAACCATCATTGGCATTTCTTGCAGCATCTACTGATTCCAATCTTGCATTGACTTCCTTCTCCCTTCTCATTAGAAAAGGCCTTTCAGCCTGAAATGATTGTTTTACAGAAATCATAAATCAAAGTAGAAGTAGAAACAGAAACAACCATACTGAACTGTCTAAACAACCTGCAAAGAATCAGCCAATCTTTTGTATCTTTCAAGTTCTGCATTCCAGTGTTGTAGCTGATCATTCACCAAACTGTAGAGACGTGAGGAGTGCACATGTTTATTGTCCATCAGCTGATTCTGTGCACACATCAACAAAAATCATTGTTTTAAATATAAAAAATAAAGTACATACGACCGCCTGCTCAACAGCTCCTGATTAAATCTATTACAAGTTAAATGCAAATATAGCAAACCTGAAGGTGCTCTAATTCTTTTGACAAGATCATATTTTCCTCCTGCGCATCTTGAAGCTCCGAAAGGCGATCAGCAGCTATTATCTGCAAATTTTTTTGAATATGGGAGCCTTAGTTACAGAGAAAGAGGTTGGGCACAATCAATAACTATTATTACCTTTGCTTCCTCGATGGAATCCCTTAATTCCCGGAAACCCTTGGACCTATCTGTATGCTTTTCAGGTGACAAGCTCCCATTGGCAGCACTTGGAGCAGGAGTATGTCTTGCAGCTGCTGCATCCTTTTGCATTTTCAAGTCAACCAGTTTTCTTCTGGTTTCTTCAAGCTCACCCATAATTTCTTCCAACTCGACTTTAAGCATAATGTAAAAAATAAGCATTCAGCACACATTATAATGTACCAACAAATAAAACCCAGCAAAATATCAGTATACACCAAGCATTTTCCAGCATACGTCAGTACCTGCTAGTTGTTTAATCTCAGATTGACTTTCTGGCTGGTTGTTTATATATGTCTGAATCTGATCAGAGTACTCCTTATGCTTCAAATGCAGAACATCAATCACGTCATGAAGATTCTTTGCCTCCTCTTTCATCATAACATCTATCCTAGACAACTGGATGATGGCATCTGATCCTCATAGATAATATAGCAAATAGCAAATGGCAAACAAACAAGAATTCATAAATAAAGTGTTTTTACAAAACACAACAAGGAAAGAAAGCTGACTATCAAGTTGCACTACAGATCAAACTTCTCCCCTAACCTTCAGCAGATTGATTTCCTAGTACGGCCTGGGCTATGCTCTCAGTTTTGGCCCTCTGAGCTTCAATACTATCTTCCAAAGACTTCATCAACCCCATAGTAGAAGAGCGGCGTGCAGCAAGCACTTCTTCCACATATCTAACAATATGATCATTTCCACCACTTGGAATGGAATCTGTTCCTAGCAATCTACAGAGAAACAACTCCTCGGGAGGACACACAGGAATTGAACCTAAAAAAGATGATTAAATCAATCTACCATGCAAAATCATTATACACATACAACCTTGTACAAATAAAAAGACACGACTTGCTACCTCCATGATAATCTGAGTGATCTAATCTTTGCAAATCATCTTTGCCTCTTCCAGCAAGTACTCCAAATAGCACCAAATCATCATCCAACTACAAAACAAAATGCAGTAGAGGCACACAAATTAACCAGCATAATAAAAAAACCCACTTAAACACAAATCAACACAATGACTTGGCATTTTAGGAACAACAAACAAAAGGGTACCTGATTCCAGAGCCGGTTGACCGCAATCAAGAAGTCATCATAAGAAGATTGTTTAGCTTTTAGTTCATTGATTTTAGCTTCAATCTCGTGCATTTCATGCTTCTGCTTTTCTAACTGCTGTATCAGCTTCTGGTTTTCGCGCTGAAGACCAGCAAGGTCGACCTGAAGTACATGCCCCAATAATTAACACAAGAATTTTTAAAACCATAGTGATAAAGCAAGAATTTTTAGTCAATCCACATTCACATTTCATCCAATTAGCCACGAAAAGTAAACGATGTCGACACAACATAATACACAAAGAAAACCCTAAATTTCAAATGCAATTAAAGTAAGCGATAAATTCCACTTATCAACAACCAAATGGTGAAAACAAGACGAAAAATAAACACCAGAGAGAGATAGAGAGAGAGAGATAGTTACTGATTGGTTGGTGTTCGCCAGGGAAGTTGGGGAAGAGCGGGCCATGGCAGAGGCGGCAGTTGCTGTGACGATGGGAGAGTTCAAGTGAGGCCTTTTCTTCTGTGGCTCATCATCAGAATCTGTGTTTTCCATTTCATTCAAAGATCATGTAATGCTAATGCTAATCTACGCCATTGTTTTGAGCTCCTGTGTGAAGCGAACCAAATTCCAAAGCCCTAAGGAAGAGAAACAAATTGAGAATTTGATTTCACTGAAGTGGCTGAAGGAGACTGGTGTGAGAACTGGCAACGGCGTCGTTAATAGCTTACACGACAGCGTTAATAGTTGAACGGAAATGGGGAGTGAGATGTGCTTTTCATAGGGTTTTCTTTCTACTTATTTTATAAAATGATAAGGTAAAAATCTTAAACCGATAAATATTTTGGATTTGTTATAAAAGATAGAAATAATATGGTGTACCACTAATTGTAGATGCACCATTAACACAAGAATGAAGTAGGTGGT
>JAOTIZ010039675.1:0-15353 GCA_027123425.1 Erythroxylum panamense | reverse complement strand
GATTTGAAATGTTAGTAAAGCTTTGTAAAACTCTCACGATGGGTCCATTGAACTCATCTTTTGAAATATGAATTATGTTTGGTTGTTTAAATTACATGAAAGCAGGTTTTCAAGTTTATGTTTTCCCAGCAGGCCCATTAATCTTCTGCGGGTCTTTTCATTAATTGCAAAATTAGCAAGTTTCATGGGTCCAGCACCACGCTCACAAGTAGGATGTTGGGCTCCGGTAGCGGGGTCGAACATCCGATGTTAGGTTCCGGCAGCGGGGTCCAACAGATTGCCTATGCTTCTAAGCAATTAAAGCCTTATGAGATGAACTATCCTACGCATGACTTAGAATTGGCTGTCATAATTTTTGCATTGAAGATTTGGAGACATTACTTGAATGGAGTCATTATTAGGGTGTTTTCAGACCACAAGATTCTTAAGTATTTGATGAGCCAGAAAGAGTTGAATTTGAGACAGAGAAGATGGTTAGAGCTATTGAAAGATTATGACTTGATGATAGACTACCATCCGGGGAAAGCTAATATAGTAGCGGATGCACTGAGTAGGAAGTCCACTATAGCACATTTGGAGACAGTGTATGTTCCTTTGTTGAAGGAATTAGCCAGGCTTAAGGTAACATTAAGGCAAGTCGATCCTGATTGTGTATTGGCTAATTTTAGAGTGAGGCCAGTGTTGAACGAGAAGATTAAGGGAGTTCAAAAGCAAGATGAGTATTTAAGCAGGCTCAAAGAAGAGATTAAAAGTGTTAAACCTTTTGGGATAGGGATAAGAGAAGATGGATTGATGGTGATGGGCAACAGATTGTGCATTTCAAATATGTTAGAGCTGAAGGATGAGATTCTTGATGAGGCGCATAATTCTCCTTATGCAATGCACCTAGGGAGTACGAGGATGTATCGAGATTTGAAAAAACATTTCTGGTGGAAAGGAATTAAGAAAGATGTTGTAGAGTATACTAAAAGATACTTAGTGTGCCAACAAGTTAAGGCTGAACACTAGGCACCTTCAGGCAAGCTTAATCCCTTGTCGATTCTGGAATGGAAATTGGAGATGATTACAATAGATTTCTTGATGGGATTGTCGAGGACTAGCAGGAAGCATGATGCAATATGGGTGATTGTTGATAGGCTGACTAAGTCAACACATTAGACAGATAGATTCTTTGAATGCTTTGGCCAAGAAATATGTGGATGAAATAATCATACTTCATGGGATTCCAAGCTCTATAGTTTCAGATAGAGATCCAGGTTCACCTCTAGATTTTGGGAAAACTTACAAGAGGCTTTGGGAACTAAATTGCATTTTAGTACTGCTTTTTATCCACAGATCGATGGACAATCAAAGAGGAAAATACGGACATTGGAAGTAATGTTAAAAGCTTGTGCAATGGATTTCAAAGACTCATAGGATGATCATTTGCTTTTAATCAAATTTGCTTACAATAATTCCTATCACTTAGGAATTCAAATGGAAGCTTATGAAACTTTGTGTAATAGGACATATAGAGCTCCTATTTGTTGGGATGAGGAAGGTGAATGGAGGATTTTAGGACCTGAGTTGGTGCAAGTCACGGTTGATAAGATTAAATTGGTGAAACAGAGGCAGCTCAAAACAGAATGAAGAGCTATACAGATGCACATAGTCTGGGTGGAATTAGACAAAGTTGTCTTCTTGGAAGTTGTAGATTATCTTTCTAACTTTTCAATGCTATATAGTATGAAATAATTGGATATTGGAGTTGAGAGATATGATTATTAGAAGTTTGTGATGCTGCATAGGATGGACTTTCAGGACAGCTACCTTATTTTGAAAATTTAACCCTTATAGAGGTAAAAATTATTTTTGAGGTCTTCATGGAAGTTATTGGCTAGAAGTCCTCTTTGAAACGGTCTTTGAATAACCTTAATTTGATATTTGTAGTGAAAGTTATGTCCATTTTACCAATACAGGTTGGAAGAAGAAATGTAGGAAGGGAGAAGTCGCGATCGTGACAAGTTGCGATCACGATTCTGCGAACTTACATGTTGTGCAATCACGACTTTGTGGCCACGCGTGCACAGATCGCGATTGTCCTCCCTTCCAAACCTGAACATGTTCCACTCTTTTGGCCATAACTTTATTGTCCGACCTCCAAATGACCTAATTTTTGAAGAAATGCTTTCCTAACATATTCCTTTATCTCTATATGAAAATTTATAGCTTTTGGTTTTGATTTGAAAAAGATTGATTGAATCAAAGTAAGGGTATGGGTTGGAAGAGTATGAATTGGATATTTTTCTGAACATGCTTCAGTATTTTGATGATATCTTGATCTTTAGAGCTCCAAATAAGATGATTCTTGTTTTGAGATACAAATTAGCTTAAGGAATTGAATTTTAATTTAGTCTCTACGACTTTCAATTTCTGGATGGAAGTTAAGTATAGTGTACTGTTTCAGTTTAAAAACAGTCCGAAAGTGTTTGGGCCATAACTTTCAGATTTCAGAACCAAATTGAATGATTTTAGTGTCATAAGAAACTTACGACAATGGTGAGCAAATTTTATGAAGAAGCCAAACTAAAATTTCAGTTAGAAATTTTCTAAAATCTATTCTGAAATAGAAAAATGAGTTTGCTCACGTTTTATGACTCTGAATGTTGAGCTCCGAAAATAGGATCCAACATATTTCATATAGATCAAATGTTCCATTTCTAGGAATGAATGAGTATTAAATGAATCAGATGTGAATAATGGAGTTGGATAAGCATGATACTAAGGCACGAGAAGCTGAATATACTATAGAGAGTGCATATACTTTGTTTGTTGTAAAGTATCCAAACTATGTTATTGGGTTCTTGACTATGAGACGACACTATTGATATTGTTAGGACTTAGATCCACAAGGTATTCTAGGCCAGAATGTTTAGGAGGTACAAGTCAGATTCGATGTATGTGTACAACAGTTATCAAACTAATATGATAACTTATCAGTTAACTCTTCCTGAAGAATTGGTTGAGTTGCATGATGTGTTTCATGATTCTATATTAAGAAGATATCGGTCTGATGATATACATAAGATTTTTGTCCAAAAAATTCAAGTATAACCAAAATTAACTATAAGGGCTTAGTATCCTTAGCTATTCTTGTCATGTATGAATTTCAAGGAAGAAATTCTTTTAAGGGGGGAGAGAAATGTAAGGCTCCAAAATATGCCCTAGACAAAATGTTACATATTTATAAAAAGTACATGTACGATATGAGTTAAAATTGTGCCATAATTTAAAGGTGAAAGGCAAGTGACTTGAATTTTGGTATTGATGGACCATAGTTAATATTGGAATTAATTGAATTCATTAGAGAATTGAGGTACTTAAATGTACATTTAAACTAAGAAAATGGTCAAGAGACAAGTTAATTTGGGACATGAAAATTAGAATGATTAAGCCTATGAGTTAGTGATATTTGGCATAACTAATGCATTGACATTTGGCATCATCCATTGGGTGACAAATGGCATTGCTAATAAGTTGACAAGTGGCCTAATGGAAGTGTTGCAATTGGTAGCATAAATGGAGGGCAAAGGGGAGTCATGCATTGGAGACATATGTCAATGCATAAATGAGACACCTAGTAGCTTAGGTGTTACGTTCTTGTAAGAAAGTTTTTGCAGCCCTCACTTTATTTTCAATCTCTCCACCAAAATCATCCTTACCCATATTATGAATTTTTGCATCAATCTTGCATGTTATCACATGAAGTCCTTTTCCAAACTATTCATTAAGGGAGCTACTTCATGTTATCCTTTATGTTGCTGTCTCTATGGTATGAAGATCATCTTCGTTCCACCTTGATCTTAAAGTTAGGTTTTGTAACATCCCGTCCCCATATTAAGGGTTAGGACCTAAAATTTCAATGCATATAGGCTCAAAGAGAGATTAAGGAAATCCATTTTTCTTACTCATGCATAATGTTAGCATATATGCACATGGATATTGAATCTTTTCATAAAAATAAGTGTACATGCATTCATTGACAACTCCCAGGTATGATTGTTTTTAAATGTGATGTTATTGAAAGTGAGAAGTAGAGGATGTGGAAAGAGTGATCTAGGTATGAGTTAAGATAAGGAAAGATTTGGAAATAAAATTGGTTGTGATCTAGAAAAAGTTCACTGACTATGCGCCAGTCTTTTAGCCATAACATTTTCTCTAGTTGTCCAAACAAGATGATTCTTGATTTGAATTAATCTAGAGAAAAGAGAGAGAGAATGTCATAAAAAAGAGAGAGAAGTACAAAGAGAAGAAGAGAAAGAGAGAAAAGAAAAAGAGACAATAAGTTAGTGTTTCAATTTCCCTAGCCTACAAGAGAGATTTTGGAGTAGATCAAGAAGGGAAATAAGTAGAGGAAGAGAAGAGCTTCCCTTTAAGCCAAGTATTCCTTCATTTGGTGAAGAATGAAGGTAAGATAATTTCGAATCTTTTGGATTTTTGGAAGGATTCTAGTTCATTGAGTTTAGAAAATGTTGGGTTTAAGTATTCTAGAATCAATTTTAGTGATTTTGCATTATGGGTTTTTTCAATTGGGTTCATATTGGATGATGATTTGGATATTTTGAGATTATATGGGGTTAGAAAAGAGATGATGAGAAATTAAGTTATGATATAAAGTAACTAACAATAGATGTGCTGACTGGCTGGCCCACTATGCGGGGCATTTTAATATTGACGTCACTTATTTTGATACTGCACCCATTGGGTGCCATATGCTCCTTTTAGAGGATTTATCGGGAACCTGTCTTCCCCGTACTCCTGTGTAATGTTGGTTCTTTTTCCATTTTTTTGAAAAAAAGATGGATGGGAGAATTTAGAAAGATTATGTACAAATGAAGTGTAAGCTAAGCTAAATTAGACATATACGAATTATGAAATGGGAATGAGCATAATATGTGTTCTAGAACATATGCCCGGGATTGTCATTAAGCATGCATTATACAGGGTCCATTATTACAATTGTGCATAAATGAATGTTTTTACATGTACAATTATTGATGAGTGTGCAATGTGTGTCTTACATAAATGGGTTGTGCAGGTCAAGTGTCTGCATTCAGGCGTTCCCATAATTTGAAAGCAAATGCTAATCTGGAGCGTACTGTGAGTAGACCTAGATTGGTCTCATTGAATTCTGAATGATTGTGTGAATGTGATTGTTTATGTTGGTTTCCGGACAGGAGGTCCGATGATTGTGATATTTGATTTGGATATCAAAGTGCTGCTTGTATGTGAATAAGCTGAACTAAGTGCACTGAAGTGATTGCTAAGTGAATTTTGAATGTGAAATTGCATGCAAGTAAAAGTGGGAATTCTCAACTATATGTTGAATGCCGGACTATGGTCTGATGATAAGTGATTATGATTGAATAAGAACATGCAATGTAAATGATGCATTCCATCTCGTGAATGCATGAAATATAAAGGCATTGTGACTTGTGTTACTTGTATGAAGCACCTCCACGTAGAGCTTTGCTCCGTTATTTATGATTCTGCACGTAGAGCTTTGCTCCGTGATATGTGTTCTGTGCATAGAGCTATGCTCTATAATTCTGTTCTGACTGAGCCCTACGGGCCAATATTTTGTATAAGTGAGTGACAGGCACTCAGTCACAACAATAAGAACGAAAGTGAGTCTCATATGCATTGCATATGCATAATATGAATGATTAAGTGTATTGAATGTAAAATGTGACATAAGTGAGATGTGTGAATTATGTGATATGTGACTGGGTGAGCCATCGATGATGGTCACTCATTGAGTTCGCAAAACTCACCCAAAATTTGCAAATACTTTTCAAGACTCAGAAGAATACCCCGTTAGGCCAACGGGAGTATACACACATCATTCAAGTGAAGAATAGAGGTCAGGATCAGTTCGCGTCTGTATTGCATTTCTCTATTTTATATCGAATTATATATTCCACAACTGTTTGTATAAAGTTATATTTCGAAATGACTAAAATGTTTTAAATTTGTGAGAGGGCCCTAATGGCTATTGAAAATGTTTACGAATGAATGTGGGCCTAAATTTGAGTATCGATTTTTCACATATTATGTTATAGATTTCAAAAAAAAGAATTTATACCACAACTGTTTGTATAAAGTTATATTTCTGAATGTTTGAGTGCTTTAGCACGCCACCCTCACAGGGCATGGACTCGAATATCACTATCGATATCGGGTTCGGGTCTTACGAGAGTGGGGTGCTACACGTTACCTCTACATATACACAACCATAACCATTGCCTATCTAGTCTATTCTAGAAGATAAGATATCTTCATACAAGTATAGTACCTATCTTTTCTTTAACATCAGATCCAACCAATGATGATAATGATCTCTCAATTGCTCTTCGCAAATGTAAATGCCAATGCATTTGTTTCTTATGATCATTTATTTTCCTCTTCTTGTTCTTTTGTTACCTTTCTTGATTTCGTGACTTTCCCAAAAACTATTCATAAAACATTATCTTATCATAGTTGGTATGATGCTATGATAGAGGAGATCGATGATTAGATGCTAATGGAACTTAGTTGTAGGAAAGAAAGCTATTAGATATAAATAGGTGTTTGGAATCAAATTCAAGTGCAGTGGTTCAATGGCTTGACTTAAAGCATACTTATGGCAAAAAGCTATACTCAAACTTATAGTCTGAATTATTTTGATCCTTTCTTGCTTGTTGCTAAACTAAACTCTATTTGTCTTTTCATTTCTATGGTATTTAAGATTGGCCCTTATACCAACTAAACATAAAAAAATGCCTTTTTGCATGGTTACCTTCAAAAGGAAGCATAAATAGAGCAACCAAGTAAGGTATGTTGCTTAGAAGGACTATGATAAAGTTTGTCATCTTTAAAAGCCCCTGTGTGGATTAAAATAGAGTCTCCAAGCTTGGTTTGAAAATTTTAGTCAGATGGTGGAAATGTATGGAATGAATAAGACTAGATCTAACTACTCAATCTTCTGTAAATTGTTTGCATTTGTCATTATTCTCCTTATTGTGTATGTACATGATATAATCATTGCTATAAGTGATTCTATAAGCATTTCATATTCAAAGTCCTTTCTTCATAATCAGTCTGATAAGAATAAATTGGGGGGTTTTTTTAAATATTTTTAGGATTAAAGATTACAAAAAGCAAGAAAGGTATTTTCTTGTCTCAAAGGAAATATGTGTTATGTACTTGATCTATATTAGAAGTGATTGTATAAGCATTTCATGTTAAAAGCCCTTTCTTTATTATCACTTTTATAAGAAAGATTTAGGGTTTTAAAATATTTTCTAGTAGTAGAAATGACGTGAAGCAAGAAAAACATTTTCTTATCTCAGAGGAAATATGTACTCAATCTATTAATTGAGACTATAAAGTTGGGAACTAAGCCATGCAGTGTTCCAATGCTTCCTAACTTACTATTCAATAAAGATAGAGAATTGTTTAAAGACCCTAAGAAATATAAATGATTGTTTGAAACAGAGAAATATGGAATTGGTTGAAAAATTAAACTATTTTACAATGGATCATCATTGGGTTGCCTATAATATATATTAGGTTACTTAAAGCCAAATTCTTGACGGGCGATGATGTATCAAAATTATAGACATATATATATCAAATGCTTTTCAGATGTTGATTGGTAAGTTCTAAGATTGACTAAACATCCACTACTGACCATTTTTTCATTATTGGAGGAAGTTTGGTCTCATAAAAAAGTAATAAATACAATATTTTATCAAGATCCAGTGCAAAATTTGAATATAGATGCATTACATAATCAATGTGTGAGATAATATGGATATATCACCAATTCTTTGAAATAGGTTTTGATGTCGCTATACTAGCAAAGTTATTATGTGATAATTAAGTTGCTTTACATATTGCTTGTAATCATGATGAATGAATTAGGCATATTGAGATTAATTGTCACTTTGTTCATTAAAAAATGCAATAAAACTTAATCTCTACATGATTTGTCAAAATTAAAGAACAATTTGAAGATATTAAAAAAAGCTCTAAACAAAGTTCGGGATAATTATATTTATAATAAGTCAGGCATAATATATATATATAGCTATATATTGTACAAATGTATCAAGAAATTAGTTTTTCTTTTATTTCATTACAAATCTTAATCAAACATGTTTTTTTAATATATATTATTACAAATATAAATTTAAATCAGATTTTGTTTTATTAAAAAATAAAAATAAAAATTTGGAATTGGAGTTTAACAATCCCTTATTTAATTGCTTATTTATTTTAAATAATTCATGCACCACTAGATGGTATATATGTTTAACCTCTAGGTCATAGAGTCCTATCAAGTAGGAAAGTTGTGACATCTCTGGAACTTCAAAGACTATGATTACTTACTTCTAAACATTAAGGGTCTCTTTTGATGTTGAGCAGGTAGCCAAACAGTTGTCATATTCTCTATCACTTGATTACTGCAGCTTTAAGCATTGTAACAGTTAAGGAGTCGCACTTCTTTATATTGTTCTTCCTCTTTTTGATTTTAATATTTTTATGATTGTTCATAAGTAAAATGATCTGAGATCCTAGGGATCAAACTGAGGATGTAGGCATTCTTGAGGAGTATTAGACTGGTCATGCATTTCATATGTATCATCTTACATAACATAAGAGCAAAAATTGGGAGTCTAGTGCATACTATTCTTCCTTTACTTTCATTGCTAGGTCTAAAGTCTAAACAAACTTAAGATATTATCTCTTTAATTTTGGTAGAGTTTGTTTAACATCCTTTGCTAGCCTTGAGTCAAATTTGATTGTGTCGTATGCAAGATCCATCAACGATGGTTAAAAATTGTCCATTAGTTTGGAATCCTTCCTCCTTCCTAACCACGAAAAAGATAATTTCCCTTTTATTGTAGGGTTTCCATTGAGTTTCTGTATAATGTTTTTCATGGATCAACATATGTTGAGGGTACTATTAGTGATGTAAATTTTATTGCTAAGATTATACTCTTTAACTTTGCAACTTCAAAAAAATGAAGTTAGCGATGTTCCCTTTTTCAACATCTTTTGAAATATGGTGAAATTGCATATTCAAATGAAAGTGGATAGGCACATGTACAATATGAAGAAGGGTAGCATTAGATGAAGTAGAATGGCCTTATTATGTTTGCCCTTCATTTTAAATTATGCCTAGCAATTGGTGGATTTAGTTTCCTTAGAGGCTTGAAGTTGTCAAGTTTGACAGAAGGCGTAGCTTAATACCTTTAAATGAAATGTGTGGTTAATGTTGGGATCTTTATTACTAATGATTAGATCAGCAGCTAAACATGTTTTAATATTAGGCTCTTGCTTATACATTTTGGTATTTAGTATGTGACTTTAGCATATGACTGATAATGTCTAATGGTTTTTACTTCTTCCACAATTATTTCGTGCACTATAAGATGGTCTTATAAAAATGTACACATTTTAGTTTTAAGACTTTCCAATGATCAACCAAACCCAGTTACTAGGCTCTATTTGCTTAATTTTACTTTTTCTGTATTCCAAAATATATATACATCTTCTTATGTTGATAGTTCCATTTGCAAGTTATAAACTAGGTGATCTCATAGTTAATTTATATGAAAAATCAAGACTATTTTCATAATTTAAATTTTGAGTAATTAAATATGTATTGAATTAGGCTAAACATATATTTAGAAAAATTCCATTTAATTAGGCTTTGAAAAGGTAAAAGTTATTCCATATGTGCATAAGATAACTCAATCATTTGTTAATCTTAATTGACGTAAAAAGATCTTAAATTCTATAAGAGAAATAAAAGAGGAAAGATTAATCAATCACAAGCTTTAATTGGTGGGATGAAGATTGGGAATTGAGTTGACATGAAAGATAAGGGCCAAAATTCATATTGTATTAGGATTCCTTATTAGATACGAAGTGGTAGTATTATGTTATTATATTTTAGATATGTTATCCTAGTTAAATAGGACTTATAAAATTTCTGTTATATTAGGATTTAAATTAGAAATCCTTTTCCTCTTAGAATAAGGATTCTAAGAACTCTATATATATGTACTCAGCTTTCATCAATAACAAGCAATCTGGAATTTTTTTACAACTTTGAATTTTCAAATAAAAGGTGTGATGCTTTTTTTAAAGAGTGATTCTTAAACCTTAGGAGTGATTCCTGCTTTCTAGTTTCCTTCCTTTCATTTTTTGTGTTCCTTACTAAATTCCAACTCACTTAAACCTAAATTCTAGCTATATTAAAACATAAAGTCCTAAGCCTAAATTTCCAGCAATCAAACCTTAAATTCCCAACTTTACAAAATCTAAAAAGTTATACATTCCTAGCCAAAATTCAACCTTGAACATAATATTTTAGCATAATATTTTAGCGGTCTAATATTAGTCATATCTCCTAATTTTGTGCTTTTAGCTACTAGTTAATAATTCTTCTATTTGTCCTGCATCCATTTGGTATTAGAGCTTTGGTTCACGATGGCAACACATAGTAGAAGGGCATATAAAGGAATATTCAGTGATCAAGAGCAAGATGAGATATTTCTAAGAGTTATAGAAAGATTGGATCTTACTGATCCTCAATCACAAGGTGCCCTAAGAACTAGCTAAGAAAACAATACCAGACAACAAACCACATTTGATGGTGAGGGAGGAGAAAGTGAAATCCAAGATGAAGAGGCTAACATTAGCCAACAACGAATGGGGTTAGGAAATTAATGCTTACTGAGAGATCTAAGATAAAGAAATTAATCAACAATATATGGAGAGCGCATGCGAGCCTTTAAAGGCCATGAAAGATTTGAAACACATAAAGAACTCGGTGACACTAAGAAAGTTCATGTTGAAGCCTTTGATTTTGCAAGACAGACAGATCCAAACCTGTTCTTATACTAGACAATAGTAATGGAAGATTTCTTTCACTAGTACCATATGTCAGAAGATCGAAAAGTTCGATTAGCAAAGATGAAGCTAGTTGGACACGCTAAAATTTGGTAAAGATTAGTAGAGGATAGACTTCGAAAAACAGATCAGACGCAAATTTTTGATTGGGAAGAGATGAAGCTAAATTTATAAGAGAAATACTTACCATTTCATTATAAAAAAGATCTCCAAGATTAACTCACAACCCTTAGACAAGGGATTATATTTGTAAGTGAATATATGGAAATATTTGATGAACTTTCTATCCAAAGTGAAGGGATGGAATCTGAACGACAACTTATATCTCACTACAAAATGGATTAAGAGCATAAATTCATAAAGAGTTGATAATGTAAAGGATTTATTGCCTTGAAGATGCATATCACTTGGTTTTAAGAGCGGAACAATACTCAGGACAACAAGTAACTAAAAAGTTTCAAAGTCAAGTCGAGGAGTTTGGCATGAAGAGAACTATGACTGGGCAAAACTTTAGACCTTCACATAATGCATCAAAATCTGCAACACCAAACAACTATGAAACTTCTTAAGGAACTTAATTTAAAGGCAAAGTTATAGCTGAGATTGGGACAAAAGGAGGCAGTAATGACAAGAAATGCTTCCGATATAATGAGAGGGGCCATTTTGCTTATCAATGTCCTACTACAGCTTTGCATATGATGGAAGAAGAAAAAGATGAAGAATCTGATGAGTATGTGAGTGAGAACGAAGTTGGAGAGGAGTTTCAAGAAGACTTTAATGATAAACTAGCCAGTCCTACAAATCTTAGTGTAGTGAGATATATACTTACAACCCATAAGTTGAAGAATAAGAAGAACGGCTTCGCACTACTATTTTCTTTATTCAAGTTAGAAGTAGAGATAAAGTATGCAAACTTATTATTGACGGAGGAGGCAGTATAAATGTGGTATCGGAGAACATAGTGAAGCTATTGAATTTAATTACGAAGAAACATCCAAATCCTTCAAAAGTTGCTCGGGTCGATGATAGTACTGTACTAGTTGCTTGAAGGTGCTTAATGTCTTTCAAATTGGGAATATATAAAGACTCTATTTGGTGTGATGTTATTCCTATGAAAGTATCCCACATTTCACTTGGACGATCATGGCTTTATAATTGAGATATGCAGCATTTTGAAAAAGCTAACACCTGCAATTTTATATTTCACGGGAAGAAGATAGTTTTGAAGCCGTTTTGAAGCCTATAAAGGTATAAAAGGGAGACAAACAAAACAAAGTGGATTCTTTGGCAAACCTTAAAGCTAAAACAACTTAACAATAAGTTCAAATACTTAAACAACAAGCTGAAATGTTTGAACTAGAGGTTAAAACACCTAAACAACAGGCTGAAACCCTTGAAAAACAAATCAAAACATAAGGATAATAAGCTGAAACATCAAGGAAGAAAGCTGAAAAAATCAGACAGCAAGTTAATATAACAAAACCAGGGATTGAAAAGATTAACCAGCAGCTACTTAGGGTTCCAAAGTTTGATAATTCAAAACTTGATGATGTCCTTGGTATTGTTGATGGAGATTATATTACAGTGGATGATGAAAGAGAAGTAGATTTGAATGAAGATGTGAAATTAACATGATATAGGAATAAAGGAGAAGCTATGAATGCACTTACAAAGTCAGAATTCAACAACGACAAAAAATTAAAGGATCTGACTACAAAAAGCAGCAATAGGTGTTGGACCCCAAACTTTGAGTGGAGATTAGAAATATAAAAATGAAAGTAAATAAATGTTTTGGTATATAAATTGTGTTATAGATGTTATTTGTGCCTTAATGAGATATGGGTTTATGTAAGGATGATGAGTTGAGGAACCTTAAGTATGAACTATGGTTATATATGCGAGATATTATGCAAAAAGCAAGAGAGGAATTTGGTGAATGACATGATACTATTGAATGTAAGAAATCATATGAATTGAGGTTGAGTGTTAGAGAATTTCCAATGGCAAATTGAATTGTTGAATGAGGATTGAAATAGAAGTCGTGAGGTTGGGATGAATGTTGAGTTTTGTATGAGGATAAAAATGTATATGCTGATTCGAGGGAAATTTTGAAATAATTGAAATAGAATTGGCCAAAGTTGCCTTCTTTGAAGTTTTAGTTTGTTCTTTTATCTTTACAACGATATCAAGTATGCAAATTTTCGAGATTGGAGTTAAGAGTTATGATTGATACAAGTTAGGATGTTGCATAAGATTTGTATTTGTGATAGCTTTGATGTATGATGAGAATTTGTGGTGTTGATGAATTACTTGAGACAAGATTTGAGATATTGATGAGATTAATTTGATGTTTGAATTGTTATGAAATGATTTTGCATGAGAAGAAGTGAAATTATGAAGTTTATAAGTGAATATGTTGTTAGGAAGGAGGTAGGAATCATGAAAGAGGGTTTGGAGGGGTTTTGGGAAGCCCCTTGTCCGTTTAACGGACTTAGAGTCCGTTTAACGGACCTTCTCGGGTCAAAAAGGACCCTTTGCATCGCCCATGTCCGTTAAACCGACATGGAAGTCCGTTTAACGGACTTTCTCGGGTGAAATGGTGCAGTTTACCCGATACATGTCCGTTAAACGGACATGCATGTCCGTTTAACGGACATTCTCGGGAATGATGGTGATTTTTGACACTTTTTGAGGCCGAATCTGATTTTGTGGTCTTCATAAGAGTTGTATATCTAGAAGTCTAATTTCTAATGGTTCAAGAACGAAATCAATCCAATTTCTAGATTGAACGTTATGGCGTTTGCGCCAAAAGAGGTTCAAATCGATTTAGGATTTGAACATGTTGAATTATTTTGATCATAACTCACTCATCCGACCTCAGATTGAAGTGATTCTTGAAGCAATGAATTCCTAATACATGTATCCTTCTCTCCATGAAAATTTGTATCAATTGGAGTTGAATTGAAAGAGTTTGATTGAATCCTATTATAATCGGAATGATTTGTTTCCTTCTAATCTTGCTATTTTTCTTTCCTCATCCGGCCTTGTCAGATCTTTTGCTAATATCTTTTCCGTCCGACATCCGAATGACTTGATTTTCAAAGCGTTGGATTCCTAAGTCAATGAATTTCATTTTATGTGAAATTTGTGAATTTTATAGATTTAATTGAGGAAGATTGTTTGAATCAAAGTGAGTTAGACAATTTTCTGAACATGGTTCAGTACTTTGAGAAATTCAGGATCTGTGGAGATCCGATTGAAGTGATGTTTGAGAAAAAATAAAATTACGACATGGGTCTACAAATCATATGAAGAAATGAAATTTCAATTTAGCCCCTACGACTTCCAATTTTTGAATGGAAGTTCGGATTAGTGTGTAGTCTTGGATTAGGAACATCTGAAAGTAATTTGGCCATAGTTTTGTTCTAGTGATCCAATTGAGGTGATTCTTGATTTGGATTAAACTAGAGAAATAGGGCTACAATTGTTATGAAGGAATTGAGTTTCAATTTAGCCTTTAAGAATGTCAATTTTTGTATGGAATGAATGTGCTAGAAAGTGTGTTAGTAGAATGATATGTCCGACATATTTGGACTATAAATTTTGATGTAGTGCTCCAAATTGGATGATTTTGGTGGCCTTATGAAACTAAGACAATAAGGAACAATCCTCCAGAAGGAAGTTTTGACAAATTCCTTCAATTTGATAGTTTGAAACATATCCGAAAGTAAGCATGACTTAAAGTAAAGTTCAGGGGCAGTTTTGGAAGTTAACTTAAGAAGTAAAGTCTATAGGCTTATGAGGAGGGACAAAGTGGTCTTTGGCCATTCATTTTAATGACATGGCACTATAAAAGGGTGGCTGTCATTGGAAGAGGAGGAGACCCACGAAATTGAGAGAAGAAAGAACAAAGAGAGAAGAGAGAAAAGAGAGTTGTCGTGGAGAAAGAGGGAAAAAGAAGGAGAATGGCTAGGGTTTCGAATTTTGGTGGTTTTATGCAAGGTTTTCGTTGATTCATGAAGGAAAAGGGTGGAAAATGAAGAAAGCTTCCTCCCAAGCTAAGAGAAAATCGAAAATGAAGAAGATAAAGGTAAGAGATAAGTCTTGATCTTTGAGTTTTGATGAGATTTTGGTTTATTTGACTTAAGTTTGGCATGGGCTTGTGGATTCTCAAGTCAATTTTAGAGATTTCATGTTTGAATTAAATCAATTGTGGATGTTTATGATTTAGGGCTTTTGTCTTGAATGAGGAAAATTGAGGAGAGGTTTAGGAGACTTGAGGATTGGGACAAGCTCCAAGCATGGATAAGAGGTGGGTAATGTGTTTATTTGTCAAATTATGAGCTAATTATAAGTGTTGGTTTTATAAGCTATTGTTTTACAAATGATTGAACCAATTGCTTTTGAAA
>JAOTIZ010039655.1:0-15361 GCA_027123425.1 Erythroxylum panamense | reverse complement strand
TGATATGAACAAGTCAATATGAAATTGTGATGTTTAAGTAGTGTGCACTCGCCTCGAAGGTGTAATTACAGTTAAGAATCCAGCAAGGTTACAAGTACAAGGTTATAAGCAGTTGGAGTCCGGTCTCCGGATCGGGTTCCGACAAGGAATGTGAAAATGCTAGAACACGAGGCAAGTATTAGGCCATAACGAATGTTTTGCTTCTTTTTCATGTTTGGATGGAAATTCACTATATTAAGCAAAATAGAGAGAGCAAGATTAATGGTTTCTCCTAACATAAGTGTAGAGAGGAATCAAAGGTTATCATGGCTCGGAAATGTAAAATGACTACCAACAGAAACAAAATCAAACTTATTAAAAAGATGATGAAATTAAAGAATGTCATTGAGGTTATAAACATCTTTGGGTTTTGTAATGACCTTTATACTATTGCCTAGCTCAAAGATAATTTTTACTATGTTAGTCATAGATTAAGGTCATATTTTATATTAGGTACAAAAAATATTGTAGGTAAGATTTTTGGGAATGCAGATTCCTATTATCTCAATTATAAGATCATAAGTGAGATGAATACTGACTCCATATATTCATCTAAAGTGATTTTTGGGGATGACTCTTAAGTCTTCCAAATCTTATAAGGAGTGAGGTTAGCTCTACCTCAAGTCACTGTTTTAGACACAAAATTATGGTTCCCTTTAGTTCTTACCATAGGGTTAGATGAGGAAAAAGGATAAAGATTATAGAGATAGATAAGAAAAGTTCAAAGAGGGTATAAGAACTAATGATGTATGGTCAATTGCAGGAAAGACACTTCTATAAATTCAATTACACCAACGTCAAATAGATAAGAAAGGTTTAAAGAGGGTATAAGTACTAATGGTGTATGGTCATCCGTAGGAAAAATAACTTCCATAAATTTGATTAAACCAATGTCAATTCTCTAAACATCGTAACAAGTAAGACGCATCATGAATTATGAAGTATGCAAAGTTGATAACTAGTCAAAATCATAGTAGTTTGAAGAAGTAAAAATAAGACAAAAAAATATGATTTGAAAAGTACATTCATATAAAAGCAAGATGGTTTCAATGTTATGAGAAAGAACCATAACTAAAAGAAATCCTAATTTCTTTATAGATGTCAAAGTTAATATCTTTTAATGGAATATGAATTGATTTTTTTTCTATAAAATTGAACATTGAAAAAGCTCAAAAACATCTTTTGATTGAATTAGTAGATCATCAAATTCACAACATATTGCAAAAATTTGTGTAAGGTAAAAAATTCCTAACTTTTATTAAGCAAAGCACTAAAAACTCAAATTTAATAAGATTGAATACATTTGATGTAATTGAGGGTTGAAAATATGAAATTTACCCTTCATTTTTACTAGTAAACCACCAATGTGAAAGAATACCTAAAATATGCAGGAATTGAAGAACCTTGAATTTCAAAATCTAATTCACCTAGATCTCAGTTGGATTCAATATAATGAAAATTTCATGAAATCAAAACATAAATATATTTAAAATTATGTAAACAACAAAAATTAATCAATAATTAGAGAGATAAAATTAGAAATGAGGATGTATAATAAGAAAACTTTTCCAGTCCTCTTCATCCATCCCACTCTATTTCATTTCTACCTTACCACTCCTTCCTTCCTCCCCTAATTCTGAGGGTTCTACTCTCCTTATTTTTCACTCGTTCTCCTTCATAGCTTTGACTGATAGTAGTGTACATCTACCTTTGTTAATATAAGGGTACAATTGGAATTTTATTTTTCTTTTACATCTACCTTTTCTTTTTTGGGAACCAATCTTCTGAAACAACTTTCCTCAAGTTTTTTTTCTCTACATGGCTATGCATAGACATAATGTAGACATTATGTAACACCATTTATATGAATTTCCTTATCTGCATTTAAAAGCCTGCCCCCTTTCCTCAACACCAAGCTTGGTACCCTTTACATTAACCTGATTTAGCTTCATTTGAACCCTCTTAAGACCAAGCCTTAAAACAAATCCTTCCACATGATGGATCCCAAAAATATGTTTCATGGAAATATTTCATAGGAGAACCATCTCACTCAAAGATACCCTTTCAATTGCCTATAGTAAAGGATGACATAGTGATTGTCTCTCCCTCATGATAGTTAGTTTTTTTATATGAGGAAAAGGCTAGATTTTCCTTTAGTGAGGTAAAGGTACTTATAAACAGTGGAAGACTTGTGGTCTATAAGAGGTTATGCTAAATAAAAACTCATTATTTTTACTTAAATTCGTTAATAAAAGCGCGGCATAGGAAATTAAAGAGGGAGGCCCTTGGCATATAAATCATGGTCATATTTTCTTTCAAATATGGAAATCAGGCAATAGATTAGAGGACTTCCATCAGAAGCAAGTGCCATTATGAGCAAATTTCCGTAACATCCTCTTGAATACTGAACAACTAGTGGCTCAAGTTCTCATAAGATCTACATAAGTAAACCGTTGTGCATGGATATGGCAACATCAACAAAGTGGAGGATTGGGTATGCATACATTTATGTTGGAATAAACCTAAAGCAAGAGCTCTTAGAAGAAATCCCACCTCTCAAGCTAAGGGGAAAATGACCAACTCATTAAAAACACAATGAAAGTTTCCTACCAATGATGATTACAACATAACAAGGAAAAATATGGTGTCTAATATGAAAGATTTCACTAGAGACAATTTTGAAGAATTGATTGTGCCATGGAAAAACGAGGAGATACAAATGATTAACTAGGATAAGATTGCAATGCATTAGACCTGTTAGTTTATAAGCAGTTCATCCAGCCTTAAATAAGCAAACTGATGTTCCTTAACTAAATAGGGATTTAAGTTCCCCAACCTAGCGACCACTAAAGAGGGAGAATTAGAGAATTGAAGATACAGGGGAAAAATAAAAAAAAAGGTTCAAGCCCTTAAGTTAGACATTGGGGGCATTCAAGGGGGAGAATTCTATGTAATTATACTTCTTACCGAAGCCTCAAGAGGACTTTATCATAGTTGAAAGATGTAAGTTGAGTTAAAAATATAAGAAAATTTAATTATTAAATAATGTAAATTTCCCAAGAAAGTAAGGGGGTTAAATGACTTAAAGAAGCAACTTTTGGTAGCTGACTATATAAACAAAAATAAACTGTTGATGTTTGGGCTATTGGAGATAAATTTAAAGTCTCTATCCTGTTCAAAACTTAGTTTCCTAACAAATACGTGGAGCTTGATCGCAAACCATTCTCATCACCATATATGATGCATTCTAGTGCTTTCAACCCTATAATGGTGGATATGAAGGACATAAGAACAATCTGGATTAGCTTTATTTATGCCTTAAACATAGCTTTCTAGAGAGATTCCTTGTGGAAGGAGTTAAAGGAAATTAAAAGAAAGATCTCAAGCATGTGGTTACTTTTAAGGGATTTTAATTGCTTCAGAATCATAAGGAAATCTTTGCAATCTAAACCTTTGTAAGGAATTGCTTACCTATATGTCCAAACTTGAGGTAACTGACATAAAATAGGTTGGCTGCCATTTCATATGGAGCAATAGGCAACAACAACCATAGAACATTTAAAGGAAACTAGATAGTGTGCTAGGAATGTAGATTGGAAATGTAGATGGGTATGATTTGCTCATATTTAATAAAAAGCTTCAATCTTCAAAATATAAGCTTAAGAAACTCAACCAGTTACACCAAATTAGGTCCAAGGAAACTATAAAAGGAACCAAAGAGAAGCTTTAACTTACCTAAAAGGAAGTCTACATAAATTAGGGTGATTCAGACTTAAAAATCTTGGAAAAACAAGCCTTGAATAAATATTAAGGCCCTACAAGATTACAATTCCACAATAACATAGAAATCTAGAATGATTGGTTAAGGTGTAGTGACTCAAAAAATAATTTTTACAAACTCTTTCTTATAAGAATAACAATAATAGCATCTTCATACCCAAAACTGAAAATATAAGTAGAAGTGAAGAGCCAAAGGGACCTTTTGATCCATGCTAAAGGCTATTTTCAAAATATTCTTGGACCTCCACTTTAATAATTGAAATAGTGGGAATGAATTAGCTATTCCTATATCAAATACCCCTTCATCAAAGATAGATACTAACCAAAATAGTCATATATGAGGAAATAGGAGGTGTTGTTTTCAATATTAATCCTTATAAATCTTCATAAGCTAAAGGATTTAATAATTTTTATTGTAAAGAATGGAGATGCATAAAGAAGGATGTATTTGAAGTGGTGAAGGAGTTCTTTGTCATCTCAAAATTTTTAAGGATATAAAATAGGACACTTGTTTAGTTCCACAGACAAACTTGGTGTTTTTTATAAAGGATTACAGGCACATTGCGTGCTGCAACCTATTCTATAAGATCATTTCCAAAATCTTGGTAAACATGTTAAAGCTAATCTTACTTGACATTATCAATCACGTCTAAGAAACCTTCATCTAAGGGAGACGTATTGGAGACAACATATTACTCACCTAAGAGCTATTGAAGCGCTACTGTAAAAGGTTCGAGTAAAAATTATATGTTGGAAATATATATATAAAGGTTCAAGTAATAATTATATGTTGGATATATATATATATATATATATGTGTGTGTGTGTGTGTGTGTGTGTGTGTGTGTGTGTGTGTGTGTGTGTGTGTGTGTACACACACACAGAAGGCATTTGACACATTAAAATGGAGCTTCATCCTTAAATTTTTAAAAGATATTGGGTTCTCAAATAATTTTGTAGAATGGATTAGCTAGTGCATCAATACATCAAGCTTTA
Organism: Erythroxylum panamense; assembly: GCA_027123425.1. NCBI lineage: Eukaryota > Viridiplantae > Streptophyta > Magnoliopsida > Malpighiales > Erythroxylaceae > Erythroxylum > Erythroxylum panamense. Next base: position 10,546 of record JAOTIZ010039655.1, on the reverse strand, counting down.
AGGTTGTATTTGATGGAGAAACTTTCAAACTATTTCAGGAACAAGTGGTATTCGAAGAGGGGATCCTTTGTCCCAATATCTTGTTACAATATACTTGGAGTGCTTATCAAGTATTCCTAATAGGAACATTAGTAGGGAATGTGGCTTTAAGTTTAATAAGAAAGGAATAACTCTACACTTCACTCACCTCACTTTCGTGTATGATGTTTTATTGTTCTATATAGCTAATAGGTTCTCCATTCTATACATAATACAATCATTAAAGAATTTTAGTTCACTTTTGAGCCTCACAATAAATAAGGAGAAAGGCTTCCTTATTGCCTTAAAAGATTGTGAGCTTGATCAATAAGATTGGGAGGTGTTAATAGGAATCAGTGCAAACCTTTTTTTTCCCCTTTGTATACCTCAGGGTGCTTATCTTTTCAAAGAAAATCATATACCTAAATTGCTAAGAACTCTTTGAAAAAGTCAAGAGAAGAGTGAACTCATCGTCATTCAAATACCACTTATTTATAGGGAGGCTTTAGCTTGTAAATTTTATGCTAAGTAAGTTCAGAACCTTTTGGTCCTCTCACCCTGTATTGCCAAAGAAGCTAACTAAAGAATTTGTTAAGAAAATTACCTTTGGAAAAGGGGCTTAAATTATAAATAAAAAGTGAAAGTTAATTGGAAAAGAGCCTATTTACCTTTAAAAGAAGGTGAGCTTGTCATTTTATCAGTTTAGCTAGTAAACAAAGCTATTATAGCAAAACATATAGGGAGAATATTAACTAAAAAGGACTCTTTGCTGGTGAAGTGGGTTCATGTGTTCTATCTATTGGGAAGAAGTATAAGGAGAATCAATGCAAGGTTAGACGTGGTTTAAATCTTGAAAACTCAAGACTTCATCTAACATTCCATACAAGTGAAAGTTGGAAATGGATTAGATACATCCTATTAGAGCACTATATTTACACCCTAACTTCAAATCTTTGAGGTTCTTAACGAGTGTAGTAGTGAGTTGCTTGATCACCAATGTAAGCTAAAATTATACTAGTAGAGTTTCAAGCATCTTATATATTTGGTTCCCTCCCAATAACCATGAGCTCCTGAGAAGGGACTTAGTATAGTGGATAAAGCATAATTCTAGTATATTCAAGAAAAATCCTATAGAGAATCCTTAAGGTAACTAACTCTTACTATTCATTGCTACTAATTAGTATGGAGCAACATGATATTAGCTAAAGTATCGTTTGTATTATGGCTTATGGATTAGAATAGGATATTAACCTTTAACAGGCTCTTCAACACCAATCCAAACTTGGTTTCCCAAAAATTTGGGTTATGCTTGATATGTAAAGAATTAATAAATCAATTATTTTTAATTGTGTTTTCTCTAGGAAAATAAGGTGAGATACACTTAATAGATGTGAAACTACATGTCCGAAATGGTTTGAGGTGGTGGTTTGGATCAATAACCTACCTAGCTTAAAAAGGGATGTAGTTAAACTACTTTAAATAGCTTTGGTTTCGTGGTTTAGAATCTTTAGAGGGAAAGGGATAATAAAATCTTCAAAGAGGAAAGGTATGAAATAAAGGACTTCCATCTTGCAAATATACAAACAATTCAGGAAATGCTAACGGTTAAAGAGAAAAAAATTAAAGCTCTAAGGAAAATCTTGTTTAATTGGTTTTTTAAAACTTTAACATGTTTGGACTTAAAGGTTCTAAGTCTAAGCAAAATTACATAGTCAGCTCATATTGGTTTATCTGTATACTTGTATCAGTTAGAATTTTTGTACCCAAATGTTCACTTTTTTTAGGCTAATGCCTATATCAATATAATTATTTTATTTTAAAAATCAATAATTGGAAGAGAGATTCAGGGATTTTTAAAAATCCCCAAAATAGAGAGATTAAGGTTTAACCTAAACAAAATATGATGAATTAGAGTTGAATGACAATTAATCTTGACCTTGTGGGTGTAAGAGAGCTTATTGGTGTTAAATAATTCACTTAGGGCTCACTAGAGAAGGAGGAGGGACAATAAATATTATTTGAACTTCATATGAGAAAGATGGAAAATACACTTCTTAAAGGAGCTTCAATGAGTTTGCATGTAATGGAGATGAAAAACAATTAGAATGGGTAAGGTTCTTAACTCAAGTGTGGAGGAAAGGCAAGATTATGGTGGATTTACATAGGGAAGGTGGAAGAATAATAATAAAATGAATACGATAAAAGCTGAAAAAATTGAGATTTTATTTTAAGGACCGAATATATTTGGTTGATCATTCAATAATATTAATCAACTAATGCCTAAAGTTGGTCGACTAATGTAATTGACTAAACATTATCCAATATCACTAGAAGAGCTAATTTCTAAAAAATGGGTTTATTGGTTAACTATTGAGTGTTATTTGTTAACCAAAGTTGGTTGTTGATCAACCAATATAATCAACCAACCTCTTTACGATCTCACTAGAAAGAGAAAAAAGTCTTAGACGATTGATATTGATTAAGCACAAGAGCACATCAGCGACCAATACGCCTAAGTAGTTCCAAAAGTGTGACCAAACTACAATCAAACTCACCAGAAAGGAAGGAGTGGTGATTTTTTTAGGTCACTGGTCGACCATACTAAGATATTTATCGACTAGTACGTCTTAATAACTTGAAAACCAATGTTAAAACTTAAATTAAAAAATTAAGGTACATAATAATCAAAATAATACTAATCATGGATAATTAGAAACATCAAAAGAGTCATTCTTCATATAGAGTTTCCATAAATTATGTCTAATTCTCTTTTAATTGTGGAAAATATATCCTTATTCATGGGTCTAGTGAAAACATAGCTAATTGATTTTTTGTATCCGTAAATTCTAACTTAATATCCTTATTTTATGTATGAACTCTAGTAAAATGATCTTTAGTTTTTATATTCTTAGTTTAAGAGTGTTAAAAGGGGTTTTTTGTGAGGCTAATGACACTAGTATTATCATACCTAATTGGTCTCTTTGTATGGTCCATGATATAGTCCCTATGTTATTGCCTAAGCAAAAAATTATGCACCAAAACTACCAGTTGCAACATATTTGACTTTTGTGGTTGATAAAACAAGTATGTTTTATTTTTAACTAAACTATGAAACTAATGCATTTCATAGGAATTGAAAAGTACTAGATCTACTCTTTCTATACAAAAATATTATTAATATAATCTACATCTAAATAACCAATCAAGGAAAAAATATATTTACGATACGAAAGTGTTAATGAAATTGTACCATATAAATATCTTAAAATGCAATTAATGGTTAGAGTGGGAAACCTTAGGATTGATTGAAATCTGGGACAGAAGCATATACACTAAATGTAATATTAAACCCATTTGAGGTAAGATAAACTAAACTACCAATCATATCATGATAGAGATTTACATAAAATGACTTACCTTCTTCATCCTTATTCAACTTTGTTATTATCCTTATATTTAACCCTAATGGCTTGGCTTGATCCATTATGGAGCATTTCAGTAGTTCTTTGGACTATTTTCCTTGATTAATAAAAATAACATCCTTTACTTTTTTGATTTTAGGTCTAAGAAAGAAGTTGAGCTTTCCCATCATGCTCATTTGAAATTCCCTACTCATACATTTAGAATTTTTTTTTGTACATGCTTTCAATAGTGACACCAAAGATAAAGTCATTAATATAATTGAATAATTAAAATGTTGTGTTTATTCTTTTTAATAAAAAGTGTAGAATCAAAATTTCCTTTAGAATACTCATTTTCTAAAATAAATACACTTAACATATCATACCAAGCTCTACAAACTTTTTTCAAATCATACAAGGTCTTAAAGAGTTTGTAAACATGGTTAATTATATCATGATTTTCAAAGTTGAGAGGTTGATCAACATAAACTTCTTAAATAAAACCATTTTATAAGGTTCTTTTAACATCCATTCAAAACAAATTGAAGTTCATATATGATATAAATGTAAGTAATAACCTAATAGATTCTAATTTAGCTACTAATAAAAAAGTTACCTCAAAGTCTATGACCTCATATTGATTATACCCTTTCACCACCAATCTATTGATTATACCCTTTTACCATCAATCTATCTTTATTTTTTTACAATGGTATATGGTTTTTCTAATTTTTTTAAAAAACCCACATTGAACCTACAATTTGGTGATTTCTAGGTCACGTAATAAATTTCATACCTTGCTTCTCTTAAATTGGTTTAACTCTTCATTCATAGTAAGAACCCAACTTTCATCAATAAGAGTTTTTTTTAATAATCTTAGGTTGAATTTAAGAAATGAAAGCAAGATGAGATAAGTCTCTAAGATGATATCTACTAATTAAACCTTGTTGAATATTACCCATAATTTGTTATAGAGGATGATTCTACTTGAATTTCTAATCATTTAGATGTTCCTCATTCTTATTATCTCCTTAACTTGTTTTGGAAAAGTGTTTATGTAAGTGGTGTTAATGATTGCCATTATTTTATTCAAGGACTAACTTCTCTAATTCCTTAGATATACTTACTTTATCATCTTAAAGATTTTTCTTAGATATAATAGGGTTAGATTTAACATATATAGACTACTCGATAATAAGATTCTTCTTATTAAACACCTTATATGCTTTGCTAATTTAGGAATAGCCAAAAAATACATTCATTCTCTTCGGAATCAAACTTCCCCAAGTTATATTTAGTATTTAAAATTTAGCACTTATAACTAAAAACATTGAAATAACTAATTTTGGCCTTATATCATACCATATATCATAAGGAATTTTATCTAAAATTTGTATTATTTAGACTCTATTAGAGATGTGACATGCAATAGCTATGACTTCTACAAAAAATGCTTAAGAAGTTTATACTCATTTATTATGGTCCTAGCCATTTCTTACAATTTCCTAGTCTTTATCTCAACAAATCCTTTTTTTAGCTTATTTGTAGTATAAAAGTTATGAAACATACCATTATCTTTATAAAAGGCTTTAGTTCTTATAGTCACTCATAATAAATGCACTAAAGAGGTATTTTATATTTTGAAATCTCTTTACAAATTTGAGAAATATCACATAACATTTGTATTTGTAGCTAAAAATAAGATTGATATAAATCTACTAAAGTCATCAATTATGACAAAAGCATAAAATTTACCACCTAGACTTGCATCTCTAGTTATGCCAAACAAATCCACATGAAGTAATTACAAAATTTTAATGGAAATTACCAACTTTTTTCTTTTGAATAAGCTCTTGGTTTATTTCCCCATTTGGCAAGCTCTACAAGTCTTTTGTTTCTCAAATTTGACCCTTGGAAGTTCATTGAAATGTTTCTTAGAGTTAAGATTGGAGATGAGGTCCTTACTTATATGTCTAAGCCTCCTACGCCAAATCCATACATCTTTACTAAAAGACATTAGGCATTTTATATTTTTCTTTAAGAAATAATCAAGATAAATTGTGTGTATATAACTGTGTATGTGTGTGGGTGTTTGCTTCTTTTTTTTTTAATAAAACAAATGCAATGGTATTGTTAACTAATCTAGACGCAATGCATGATCTTCCCTTAAAACATACTTTATAGCCTTTTTCACATAATTACTCCACATTTAACAACTTATGCTTTAATCTATCAACTAAAAGTAAATCACCAATGATATTATGATCTTCCTTACCATCTTTGCCGATGCTGATTATCTTACCCTTGTCATTGTCATAACTAGTCATATACCTTGAGCTTCCACTATGCATGTAACATATGTTCTTCCTTTTCTTAAAGAATTACAAAACAACCCAACTGAAGTATTTTAGGTGCATAAATAAGCTTAAGTTCTTAGTTGTTAGTCTCCTTTTTTTTTAAATCTACTTTCTTGAGGGTTTACTCATTAAACTTTCTTTTATGAAGCAAAATTTATCAATGTGTCCTTATTTACCATAAAAGAAACGTATCATATCATATGATTAATGTGGGTTGATGGTGATGATGAACCTTACGATTTTGATACATGAATGTGTTCCTTATTATTTTATATGTATACGAGTGATGGGGATTTCTCCTTTGGATAAATGAATTAAATGTTATTTTTAGGTAATAAAGAGAACTAGCCTATCGTATATATGAGGCATGCTTCTTTGATTGTATTAATGCTTATGAGAACTGTAAACAAATGCAAAGATCTTATACTTAGTATAAGACTTAATGAAGTATGATTAAGATTACAACTGTCATATGTTTTGAATAGAAGTTTTGCCTATTATTTCCTTAATAGTGTTCAGTTCTAATTCTAGATTATGAGCTATATATGAAAGTATGAGGTTTGCACTTAGGATAAGCCCTGGTGGATGTCGCATATGCATATATTTTATGTGTAAGCTTAGATGTGTATGTGACCGCGCATCGTTACACTAGTCAAAATAAAGTAACTAGACTACTACTATAGCAGTGACAAGTCTAGGTCGATCTCACAGAGAGTGTGTGTAAAGTTTATGGAATGAAATTAACTGGTGTTTAAGAAAAAGGGGGGTTTTGGATTTTTTAAAAGAAGAAAATAAAATAAAACTAATTAATAAAAAAAAATTAAAGAAAACATGCAAAAATTGATAAAAGTGGGGAATTCGGTAGGGACCCAGTTCTTGGGTTCAATCTCGACCTACACCCTGACTAAGCATATTTTATTAATTTGTTGTTCTTTAACCTCTCTTAGCAATTATTAATCGTGGGTTAACAATTAGCCCAGTTTTTCCTTAGGTTTTGTTTAATCAAGATATGATCGTTAATTAAGCCTAACCACCGAACAACCCAGGATACGATCTCTAGATTTAATTAGGCAGTAGCATTATGAATCAGGAAAACTGATTAATCAAGGCAACAACCACATATGATGCGTCATTTAACCAAGTTCATGTTATCCCTAATGATTATGAATCATTAGACGCTACACATGAATTTCAACATAACAATTCCGGATTATATCAAAATTTTAGTAACAGGTTTGAAATTAACGATTCAATGAACACATTAAAATCATCAACTCACAATACCTAACGGGTTCATACACAAATAATCGAATAATAATGAAAATTCGATTATCCATAACCAATACCTAAATCAATTAAAATAGGATAACAAAATCAATTCCTAATGAGAGAAGGAAACAACAAAATAATAAAAAATTACTTACCCCTGGTCATCAGTGTTGATGTCACCTCCAAACTGGCGTCGAGATGACTAGCCCTTCATGGGTCTTTCATGAAAAAATGCTTTAGCCCCTATCCAATGTCCCTACTTAAATACCCCTTCGGTGCTCCTTTTAGGCTGCCCTCTCACTGTACAACCTCTTTTCTTCTGCGTTGGAGCTTCTCCTCATCTGCTTCGCCAAGAAGTAGCCACGCCAGCGCCAGCAAGTCGAGCCGCACTCCTGCTTCACTCACGCCTGCTGTGCCCAATTGCTACCATAACTCTCTACTGTTCCTTCCCCACTGTAGCTGATTGATTAGACAAATAAGGGTCACAACCCCTTTTAAATCCTCCTCCTGCGTTCCTCTTTTAAATCCTCTGCTTGTCTCCTGCATTTTTGAGTAAAACGTTGCGTCTCTACTGTTGCTATGTGATGTGAAAAATAAACTTTGCCAAACCCTAAAACCTTTCACGCCAGCCCTCTTACTGTTTCCTTTAGCGCTGCATTTAATGTAGCTGTTTGAGTTTCACATAGGCACGTTTCACGCAGGATGCTTGTGTGAAACACTACCATTTCATGTCATCTTTTCTTTTCTTTTTTTTTACTTGCATTTAAAATTTTCTTCTTCTTTGCCTTCCATTTTTTTTTTTAATTTTCTTTGTCTCACTCCATGAAAACAAGCGAGTATTGATCTTCAAAAAATGTCCCAAATGGGGTGCTTTCGACTCACTTTAATTTCTTTACTTCCAAATTGTACCTAAAATCACATATGAATTAAAGTGAGTAAATTAAGCATTTTTTTAATCATTAATCGCTAAGTGTAAATAACTAAATATATCAACAATTAAACACATATCAATTTCCCCCACACTTAGTTTTTGTCCGTCCTCGAACAAAACATCCAAATTAAGCTCAAAGACTCGAAACATTTTCTCAATGTCTATATTTTTCCAAGACTATATAATCACAAGCAAAGATGAGTGACTTTCAAAAATCATAAAAAGAAATCAACATTCCACACTCTTGCTCATGATCAATCAACATTCAATATGTTCAAAAACTGAACAATCTAATGGTAGACTAAAAAAATGTGTTTAACTAAAATATATCCATAGGTACACTCAATACCATTCCTGATTATGACATTCCATAACTTTGCATATCATTTCATTTCTCCACCACTAATGGTCACATGCAAAATCATGAATCAAAGGACTTTTCAAGGTTGTAATGTGGGCACAGGTAAGGTGAGATATATTTGGGTTAAGTAGCATAAAAGTCATCAAAGCTAGTGAAACAAAGCAACACTCATTAAAAATTGGGTACCATCAACAATGACAAATGCAACATTTATATTTCACAACCTAAATTAGCTCTCATACACAAACCACATAAAACATATACCAATTCAAAGGAATCCCTCATACAATTTATGCCAATGAAATCACAAGAGTGAAACTTCCAAGCCAACCTCTACCTCATATTCAACATACTAACACATCCATTACAACTCTAGGAAGTTACATAAACCATAAACAACTTTTCAACACATATGCAATTCTTCCTTGATACATTTATTTTAAACAATTTTTTTCATTCTTTTTTCTTTCTCTTTCTTCCTTTCTTTTTTCTTTCTTCATTGTTTTTCTTTCTTTCTTTTCCTTGTAAAAATTAAAATAAAATACTTCAACATGGGAATTTTAATGATAAGACATAAAATAACATCACAAGATTATAACCAACCCTCACATATGAACACTCCTACACTTAGAATTTTGTATATCCACAAACTCAACAATCACAAATGTTTCACTAGCTTTATGACTTGGGTAGGGCATTTGGTTAAGTTTAAAAGTATAAAATGTGGTTTATACAAAAAGAAAGGTTAAAGCTCAAAGGGGTTTATCAAGGGAAAAATCACGTCAATAGGATAAGTTATTTGGCCAATGTAGTTTATGGAAAACAAAGAATGTCTAATCATATCCATGTTAATACATGTGATAAAAATGTGATCTCAAATAGAAATTCAACGCAAAATCGGGATGTACATGTCATGAAGGTTACACATTATCAAAAGGCAATGAGACTGATATGGATGTGTCAGTCAAATAAGGCTCAAAATCTCACCGACTTTGTTTACCATTAGTTACTACTCTTCTAAAGATAATGCATATCGACTAATCACAAGAGTAAAAATACATGCTAGAATTGTTATGAAATTCTCTAGTCAATCTACACTCTAATCATGATTATATAATCTCAGAAGCAATAGAAAACGAGAAAATGTTTGTTTCGTTTGTTTTATTCTTTCTCTCATTTTGATTGAAAAATTAAAAATAAGTAAAACAAACAAATTTAAAAGCACACATGCATATAAAAAGTTATGCGAAAATGTAAAGAAAAAGAAATTTACTTCCCTTAGGTTGCCTTCCAAGAAGCGCCTTTGTTTAGGGTCCCTGGCTTGACTCCTTGTTTCCTCCTCACGTGACAAAATTGTGATCTTCAGGTGTCACATGTGGCTCCTCCACATGAGGTAGTTCCGGATAGGGCCTTAGTTGATCATCATCCTCATTTAGCATCTTCCTTATCCTCAGATTCTCAACCTCAACTAAGTCCATACACTTCGGAAATATTTCGAACATCTCTTCACCTTTTTTTTTCATCATTTAATTCCTCTAGTATATTATGTAAAGGTAAAGAGTTAGTTTCAAAAATAATCATAGACTCAATACTTACCTCCGAGCTAAAAGATTTGTCCTTTTCGGCTTTGAGCTCCTTCTCAACCTCTTCAGCACAAATAATTCGTTGAGGGTTGACCTCAAAATTATTAAGCTCCTCATCACTTTGTAAAGTTTTCGAACAAACATTCATTTGATACACCTCGGTTGATACGGTGGCCCCTCTTCACTTTGTGATTCTAGTCGATTGAGCCCTATTGCCGTCTGACCCAATTGGTGTTCCATGCTCTGTTGGCTTGCTTTTGTCTCTTGTCAGAATTCCTGCAACTGTTGTTGCATATTTTGTAGAAATTGCAAATTGTTAGCAGCAATATTATTAACAAGCCTTCTAAAGAAGCAATTGAATTCTGTTGGCTCTCTGAATCTTGGGTGCTAGACCATATGTTTCTTGGAAATTGCCATCAATCCTTTTGGAATTGTAGACTATTATGCTGCATTTGCAAAATATTATCTTTTAAAATATTATTCAACTCTTCCAAAGATAGACCGGAGTCGTGATAGGAAGCTTCTGGTCTGTATGAGAATTGTTATGCATCCTGCAAACTATCATGGAAGTAATTCTGATGATTATTCCATCCATAACAAAAGTTAGGTTGATCAGTCCAAACATT
>JAOTIZ010039609.1:0-15375 GCA_027123425.1 Erythroxylum panamense | reverse complement strand
CAATACCAGCAAAATTAATATCAAAACAGAAAAATCAAACTTATAAATTCACACTCATAAATCAACCGAAATGCAGTTCACAAAAATTAGCTAAAAGCTTACCCCAACCTTGAAGCTTCGAGGAAATTACTCAATCATGGTAGAATGAAAACCGCATAAATTATGCTCAACAAACAACATTAGGAGAAATTAAATAATAAAATAGAGAGTAAATTAGTTTTCGGGTCTCCCTCTCTCCATGTAATTTTTTTTTGCGCCTCCCCCTAATGTGTAGTTCGCTTTTGCGTCCTTCGTGAATCAGCCTGGTGGGCAGCCTCCTGCATGAAGTCCTCAACTGTAGCGTGATATTCCCCTTTGGTGTCTACGTGATTTTCTTTTAATCCCTTGGTGAGTCGGTGTTCTCCTACTATTCACGCACACCAGCTGTCACTCTCACCTTTCCAACTAGCCTCTTAAATCCACGCACAGCTCCCCCTGGTTTTGCCCAGCACACACTCACGCACACACCTGTTCACTCCTCTCACCAAGTCACTTCCTCTCACACACTTGACGTTATTCACCTGTTCACTCACACACAACAAGTCACTTACTCACACACTCACACACTTCACGTTACCCACATGAAACGCACCCACACTCTTTTATTTGTTTCTTTTCAGTTCACCGCACACACCCTTCCTCACTCACACAGTTAACGCCCTCTTCTCTCTTCATTTTCTGTTAACGCACAGCTCCCCTCTCTTTCAAGTTAACGTACACTCTCCTCTAGACCACACTCCCCTCACTCTCCCAACAGTTCTCGCTACTTCTGTCCAGACCACCTCTCATTCCTTTCTTTCCAGCTCCTCCCTCCTTTTTTTTCTAACACACACTTCAGCTCTTTTATTCTTCTCTTGGTAGTGCGTGAGGAGCTGGTATTGCATGGGCGTCCTTCCTCTTCCATTCACGCTGGTCTGTGATTTTCTTCTTGTCTTTTTTTTTCCACTGATGGTGCACCCTTGGCGTCCATACCTCAAGTGCCTCTAGCTCACTCCTTCACGCCTCTTCCCTTCAGCTCTTCTCTTGGTGTCCTCTTGTGTCAGTTAAGCTTGCTCACCAGTTCACGTTGTCTCCACTTCATATCACGCTGCTCACCCATTACGCACAGTTCACCTCCCACATGATTTTTGTTTTCTTCCTTGCTATTTTCACCAGCTACTCCACGTTATCCTCCCATTCTCCACTGCCTTGGTTCAACGTTTTTTTTTCCTTTTGGATGCTTTGCTTGGTGGTGTAACGTTGGTCCCTCTCAGCTCTCCTCTCTTTGCTGCCAACGTTATCTCCACTTATTTGTTTTCTCTGCTGGTGGTCTCCCTTGTAACGTGCGTTAGGAGCTGGTCTGCATGGGTGGTGGGTCCAAAGTTGCTGCTGGAGGTAGAGCCTCCATCTTCTGCATAATTGGCCCTCTCCACAGCTGCCATAATTCCCCTAATGTGCGTCATCCTCCGGCTGCTGTTTGGTGGGTCTGTTTCTCTCTTGTTTTTTGTGTGTGTCAAAGATGAATGTAGCGTTGGTGTTGGTGGAGCTTCCTTGGCTGTTAGTCGTTGGAGAGTAACCCCAAGAAGAAAAAAAATGAAGTGAGTGCTGGAGCTGGTCCCTTCCTGTTGGTGTATGCGTGGTGCTCCTATCTTCACTGCGTTGTTTAATTGCACCCACCAACTGTCTTTATTCATTTGTTACCTGCGTCATTTTCTCCTTGGCTACGTGCATGATTTTCCTGGTCTTCATCTTTTTTCTGGACAGGTCTCTTGGTGGTGGGGTCAGCGTGTCTCTAGCTTCGTACGTCCCTCCCCTGCGCAGCTCCTCTTTCACGTTAATAATAGCCTGCCTACTGTTTTGCACCAGAAAGATGATTGATAGTATCATGGCCACAGCTCCCAAACGATATTTAGTTCTTTGGAACTTCTTAGTTTGCGATGGTATTTCCTCATAAATGACAGCCAAAACATGGGTGCTTTTGGTAGTTTTTGCTGAAAAAGGACAGAGAAAAGAAAATCTAGCGTGCTAGTGCTGTCTTGTAAAATCTTCTTTTGGGAACTTTGGCCATTGAATACAGTTTACGAAGCATGCAAGATCTATCTGGTTTTTTTTTTCTTTCAATTCATCCACAAAATGAGTTTTAGTATATCCCCACAAAATCCTCATGAGTTGGAACGTCCCTTATGAAAAACTTGAAGCATCTTTTCCTGTTCCTAAACGTTGTTCTTCTTTTATATATATATATATATAATTTTTATTAAGTCCTCCTTCAGTTGTGTCGTTTTGGCTTGTCCTCTTAGGAGCTGTCCTTTTTCTTGTTTTTATTCACCTGTAGTAACAACTTCTTAATCTCCAATTTGAGGCCAAATTTCATGCTTTTAAAAAAATATAAAATAAAATAAATAACAAACTCAATAAAAATAAATAAATTAACCTAAAAATGCTATTAAAATGAATGCATGAATATGTAAAATAAATACAAATATGACCTAAATACCTATATGAATTGGACTAAACAAATACCCCCAAACTAAATTAAATCAAGTATATAGGTTATTTATTTTTCAATTTTTGATTCTCTTTTAACAAATTATACCAATTTAATTACAGACGGAATAAAGGTAACGTCAGAAAAAGAAGACGGGGAAGCATCATTTATCGGCAGAGTTTATTCCGTCGGTGAATGTCATCTTAGTTCTGTCTGTAAATTTGCGTCCCTATTTTCATCACTTTTTTGTAGTGTTGCTGACTCAACTTACTGTTGTTCTGACTTCAGATTACAAAAACATAAATTTTTTGTTCCTTCCAAAATCATGGGATAAGATTTCTTGTCCCTATGACATAAACAAAATACATAAGCAATTTCTAGAAATACCCCATCCCCAACATAAGCAATTATTATTATTATTGTTATTATTATTAATTATTGTTATAAATTTTCTACTTATTATTTCTATTAATTTTATTATACGAAATTAATTATCTTATTACTATTATTGTTGTTATTGTTGTTGTTGTTGTTGTTGTTGTTGTTATTATTATTAATTATTGTTATAAATTTTCTACTTATTATTATTCTTATTATTATTAATATTATTAAATTTAATATACAAAATTAATTATCTTATTATTATTATTATTTTATGATTATTATTACTAATTATTAATTATTTTATTATTATTATTAATTATTGTTATAAATTTTCTACTTATTATTAATATTATTATTTTTTAATTTTATTATACGAAATTAATTATCTTATTATTATTATTATTATTATAAATTTTGTACTTATTATCATTATTGTTGTTGTTGTTGTTATTATTACTATTATTATTATTATACAAAATTAATTTTCTAGTATTATTTTTATTGTCATTATTATACATAATTAATTTCTTATTCTTATTGTGATTATTAAATTCCTTTTTATTATTAATTTTCTTCCACTTCTTCTTCTATTATTATTATTATTATTATTATTATTATTATTATTATACGAAATTAATTTCTTATTGTTATTGGTATTGTTATTATTATTATTATTATTTATTATCCTTTTTTACTAATACAAATCATTCGTTTTAAAATAATCAACGAATTACATATTTCCAATCATATTATACTGTAGGGATAATTTAGTTATTGACACTGTTTTTTTATGTTCTGTCAACTGCAACCAAACACATTTCTGTCTTCGAGATGAACACAATTTTATCTGATTTGTTTATCACAACCAAATACCTTACTGTCCCCAATTTTTGTTATTTTCTGTCTCCAAATTTTTGTTTCGTTTCGTCTCAGCATATGGATCATAGTAACCATACGCAGGATTACAGAATAACGGGACAAAATAGCTAGCTGTAACTTTGGGTTACAGTAAAATAAGAATCAAACAAAATCTTAAAGATATAAACTATTACTAAATAAGATATAAACTCGAAGGGGAGAAATCAATAAAGAAAAAAGACAAAATCTGGGGAAGCAATTAAAACTATCTTAACAATTGGAAGCTATTCATATCAAAGGAACTCTATGAAAGATACGTTGAATAATGGTTAGAATTTGGTTAGTCAAAACAGTTCTGCTTTGTTGGAAAATTTCTAATTATATTGATTTAGTACGTTTAAGATTGTATTCCAAAATTGTTTTCTTGAACTTATTAATTAAGTGCTCTTTAATTTAGAAGAAAATAAAAACAAGAGCAATTCCCTTGCGTCTCTAGAACATACCAATCCTTTGCACATAACATCAATGTTATACAAAGAATTTTGATGCAAAGAGCTGAACTGCACATAATTAAATATTGTGCCTAACAATCTAATCCACTCTTGTAAAAGATGAAAGTCAACAAAGCATCACATGGGAGTTGTAGAAACAAGAAAACTATAGTTGAAATAAGAAAGCCATGAAACAAGGCAGCCAGCATTCACAAGTATAACCTATTCAAGCCACCAAATATCGATTGCTCAGGTCTTACTTAGAAAATTGCACTTCTTGATATGCGAGAACAGTTGATGTTGATTAGAGGATGCATTATTAGCATGAGATTGGGCATGAACATTGTTGTTAAATGCCTAAACAGAATTTCAACGATATAGCCAGCCATTCATATTGGTTTAGTTGACTAGCAAAACAATATCACCAAGAACGTTCAATGTTGTTGTATAAATAGTTAACCATTCCCTGCTAGCGCTATACATATAGCATCCATTTGTGAACGCCAGAAGCAAGCACATGTGAGATAGATACGACGTGACGGAAGTATTCTTTGAAAATGGATTTGATTTTCTTGGTGGAACTCCAGTTGGAAGTCTTAGTTCTTAAAGATCAGCGGCATGTCTTATCAGAGTACATACTATGCTTGATGTCAATAACCGACGTCACCTATTTGTTACTTGTCCTCTCTATATTGGTTATTGTCTTAAAATAAATGTTCTAAATATTTATTTAATAAAAATACAAATATTTATTGTGATTATATGAGAAATTCTTTTAAGATGAATGATTTTGAATATAATTTAGTAGTAGATATATATGTAGCAAATAATAAATAAGTAAATATATATTTAGAAAACAGAAGCATTGACCTTGTTCTTTGAGCAAACAGATGGTTGGTTATATCGTAACAGGGAAAGAAAAGGTCCAGGTTGCGGGATGGCGGCTTCCTATATCGTTTCTTAACTGGAAAAAAAGGAAAGAAATCAAGCAAACTACGTATAGTATATACCCGTGGATATATGTAGTCCTATCCGGGAATGTTGTTAGAAAAAGATGCGTAAAAAGTGAAAAAATAATCTAATAGTTTAAGTTCCTATTCCGCAACATTCTTCACGTGCAAGTGCCATTGAAAGGCTTTCAAAGAGAGCACTGTGCAAACAGAAAAGGTAAACCAATAAAATACTGATAACCCACGTTACATTTAGGCGCAGCTTTTTATCCATTTCTAACTAACAACTCAGAAGCTATAAATACCCCTTTAGTAGCCTCTAAGTTCCACCAACGCATTATTCTTGTTTCCCAACGTCTCTTAAGCCTCTCAAGAACGGAATGGCAAACTCACTGAATTATCATTTTTCAGTCGTTACACTTCTATTTGTAATCATTTCCTTTAATGCACCATCATCTTTAGCAACTGCTTCTCTGTATAATGTGGTAAGTTATGGTGCTAAACCTGATGGTTCAACAGACTCAACCAAGGCCTTTGTTGCTGCTTGGAGCCAAGCCTGTAGCTCCTCTAGTCCAGCAACCATTTATGCTCCAGCGGGAAGGTTCGCCCTTCGAAATGTAAAGTTTCAGGGTCCATGCAAGAACAATGCAATCACCGTTCGTATAGATGGCACTCTTGTGGCTCCATCAAACTATGAGGTTATAGGAAATGCCGGAAACTGGGTTTTGTTTGAGCAGGTTAATGGGGTTACCGTCTCTGGTGGAGTGCTTGATGGACAAGGTGCCGGCTTATGGGCATGTAAGGCCTCAGGCAAGAGTTGTCCCACTGGTGCCACGGTATGTGAAAAAAGAGGTGCAAAACCTTGGTCGAAGATTGTTAGTTATTGTTATGTAATTTTAGTGGATAAAAATCAATCGTGTATAAATGTAACTGTTTCTTGCTTATGTGCAGACTCTACAATTCTCCAATTCTAACAACATTATGATCAGCGGATTGGCATCTCTAAATAGCCAAATATTCCACATAGTCATATATAACAGCCACCAAGTCAAAATTCAAGGAGTTAAGGTCTCTGCCTCCGGCAATAGCCCGAACACTGACGGTATTCATGTCGAAAAGTCGACCGGCGTCACAATATTGAGCTCCAAAATAGGCACTGGCGATGACTGTGTCTCCATTGGTCCCGGTACAGCCAACCTTTGGATTGAAAATGTTGCATGTGGCCCTGGACATGGAATCAGGTATAGAAAACAACCAAAGAAATGTATCTGCAACCCTTTTGTAGTATACTTAGTATTGTTGAACGTGGAGCTAATAAGTTAAGCATGTGCGGTTGATGCAGTATTGGGAGTTTGGGGAAGGAACTTAAGGAGCATGGTGTACAAAATGTGACAGTTAAATCCGTTACATTTACTGGTACTCAAAACGGGGCAAGAATTAAGTCATGGGCGAGACAAAGCAGCGGTTTTGCCAAGAACATAGTTTTCCAACATATTCTCATGAACAATGTCCAGAATCCCATTATTATCGACCAAAACTACTGCCCCAACGACCAAAATTGCCCTGGTCAGGTAGGTTCTCTTCTGTAACTAGCTAATCTGTCACTGTCCAGATTGTAATTTAGAACCTTTTTGAGTAGGCAGCTGGTTAAGTTAACTTGTTAAATTTATGTTGTGTTTTTTCAATCGAGCAGGCTTCTGGAATTAAAATCAGTGATGTGACATACCAAGACATCCATGGAACATCAGCAACAGAAGTTGCTGTGAAATTTGATTGTAGTACAAAGTATCCGTGTATTGGCCTTAATTTGGAAGATGTAAAGCTCACTTACAAGAACCAACCGGCCGTTTCGTCTTGTAAGAATGCTGATGGAGGAACCACTGGAGCCTTACAGCCCAATACCTGTCCGTGAGGGTCGAAATTTCACTGGCTATTCATTATAACGTCAGGATAATTGTAGGATGGCACCATTATTTGTTCTTATGGTCTTAATTTGAAGCTGAGCCACATGTAGATGTTAGCAGAATGTTTAAAAACATTAAGAGTAATACTAGGAAATTGTAATTTGTATTGCTTATTAAATTGTTGTATTTAGATTATTAATTAGGTAAATTTATTTAAAAGAGTTTGTGAAGTCTTTGGCAAAATATGATTATTCCAAAGCTAACTTTTATAGAAGAAATGATATATACAAATTCAATAAATAGAACGTTTTTTAAGTTTCATATATCTCAAAATCCATTCACATCGGATGTTTTCAAATCTGTTTGCCTCAACACAAGGAAGATGTGCAACAAAGGATTTCGCCATGAACAAACTTGCAAACTTTTTGTTGTGTTTTACTTCTACCAATTGGACCAGAAATTTGGGGTTCAAACCTCATAACAAGGATAATAAATGTGCAACCTGTAAGACATTTATGGATCGATTTATTTAAACATACCTGAATCTATTATACTTTTTGTAAGTAGATTTATTTCCTCTCTTCCTTTCTTTAACTCTTACAGGTTTCTCTAATGGTTTAAGATAATCTTTCATAAGTTTCTAAAACTTATATATCATTTCACTAACCGTCATGTTGGTTCATTTTAAAAGAGAGAGGAAAAAGGTCTTTGACCCATTTGAGATCCCTTTATTTAATACCCAATAACCATCATCCTGGGTTCTTTCTTAGGACTCAAGCTATAAGTCACATGGGCCATTAAATATTCTAACAATCTCCCACTTGACCCATGTTACAACGTGGTGATTTAACAATAAAATTTTAAGTGCACACAATATATGGAATCGATCAAATCATCCTTAATTGAATTAAGGTGTTGGGAGCGGTCACAAATTATACAACATGATTCCTTCCATGTATCACATAATCAACTCAACTCATAAAACTTTAAGTGGGTAATTCTGTAATTGTTATCTCACAAGTAATAATATATTGTATACAACATAATATGGATAACAAGTAAGTGAGTAAAAACATATGATTGTAATTGAATTCACAAGTGTTATAACAATTTGAGCAAAAACACTTATATGTATATATACATATCAGAACGCTATGCTAACAAAGACTTATCTATAAGGCCCATCAGTTTAACATGACCAATAAACATTTTGGGCGGTAAGCCTTTAGTTAATGGATCCACTATTATGAAATCGGTACCAATATGTTCAATTAACACTTTATGTTTATGCACTTCTTCTTTCACAAACAAATACTTCAAATCTATATGTTTCGCACCCTTTGAATATTTGTCATTTTTAGAGAAGAAAATGACAGCGGATTTATCATAATAAATTCTTAACGGTCTATTAATACTGTTGATAATGTCAAAACCAAAGATAAAGTTCCGTAACCACAATCTATGAACTGTGGCCTCAAAACATCCCACAAATTTAGCCTCCATAGTGGAAGTAGCAATGACGGACTACTTTTCACTTTTTCATAAAACTGCTCCTTCAGCTAATAGAAACATATAACCGAATGTAGATTCCCATGAGTCTACACAACTGGCATAGTCTGAATCCAAGTAACCTATCACTTCAAGATGAATTGATTTTCTATATATGAGCATATAGTCATTTGTTCCTTGTAAATATTTAATAACTTTCTTTGCAGATTTTAGTGGTCCATTCCAGGATTTCTTTGATATCGACTTACCATTTCAACAGTAAAATTGATATCTAACTGAGTGCATGTTTGAGCATGTATTAAGCTCCCAACTACTGATGCATAAAGAATAAACCCCATTTCCTTACGTTCCAAATCGTTTTGTGGACATTGCATTTGACTAAATTTATTCCTTTTCTGAATTGGAATTATTTATGCAGAGCATTTTTCATTTGAAATCTTTTTAATACTTTGTCGATATAACCTCTCTGAGGTAATCCTAACAATCCTTATGATCTATCACGAAATAATTCAATTCCTATCACATATGATGCCTCACTCATATCTTTCATTTCGAAATTATTAGAGAGAAAATTCTTTACATCACGTAACAAAATCATATTATTAGCAACAAGAAAGATATCATCAACATATAAGACTAATATAATGAACTTGCTCCCACTAACCTTCATATAGATACACCGATTAACGGTGTTTTCTACAAAACTATAAGACGTAATGATATCGTTAAACTTAAGATACCATTGTCGGGAAGCTTGCTTCCGTCCATATATTGATTTCTTTAATTTACACACTAATCATTCCTTTCTTGTGGTTACAAAACCTTCCGATTAATCCATATAATCTTCTTCTTCTAAGTCACCATTTAGAAAAGCACGCTTTACATCCATTTGGTGAAGCTCTAAATCATAATAAACCACTAGGGCCATAACAATTCTTAAAGAATCCTTCTTTGAAACTGGAGAGAAGGTCTCTTTATAGTCAACACCATTCTTTTGAGCATAACCTTTGGCAATAAGTCTAGCTTTATACCTTTCAATGTTGCCTTGTGAGTTACGTTTGGTCTTAAAGACCCATTTATAATTCACTTTGTGACGTCTTAATATCCCCTGGGAGGATACGGGGGCACCACGCAGACAATATAACATACATGCATACAAAACTGAGACAAAACCAAAACATACGAAACATTAATCATGCATTCTCCATAGCTCAAAGCGGAAGCAATTTGAAGAAAACATACATCATAATACATTGAGCTTAAATGCAACTTGTTTCAAACCTGAACTAGCCTAAATTAAGGTTATTACAAATCTTGAAACAAAATTTAGGAGTCGCATACATCAGAAACAAGTCCAAAAATAAACTTAAAATACATTTTAAACAAAACAAATTTCAGACTCCTTTGGCCATTGCGGTTGACTTGTCCCAGTCCCTATGTCCTTCTCTCTGAACCTACACGGGGCAAATCCACCATGTTAAGCATATAACTTAGTGAGTAATAACTAATTCACTTTAAAAGAATTATTAAACAGTAAATCGAATTTATTGCATTTCATAACAGATATTATGGTTATCAAAATTGCATCACACAAAAGGTATAAACCTTCATAATCAGAACATAATTTAGCTTATAACAAATCAAATAGACATCCGAGTAGAAAATCAGAAGACTACTAAATCCATTTACAAAAGCGGGTAACGAGACTTATACAGAAGAGACCGAAGTCTCGATATCGAAGTGTCACAGAAGAGATCGAAGTCTTGACACCGAAGTGTCACTAATAGAAGACACCAAAGTGTCGATAACAGAAGACACCGAAGTGTCACAAAAGTAGCTGCAGACCCTTCTAGATATGCCTATTTACCCACAACTAGGACTTAACAGATTCAAAAACAGAAATGTCTGAAATTCAATTTACATGTTAACCAATGTTTCATACCATGTATTCAAGCATATCATATACTTACAGCTTTACAAATCAATAGCAAAAAAATAGTCAAAGCAAAAACTTCAAAACTTGCTCACAAAATTTACTGACTAAATTACTTACAAAAGCTCCCTTATTGTTTATTGTCTCGAAGTCCTAGGAATATCTAGAATTGGTAGCTATAAGGGTTCCTCTAAAACATTCAATACAAACATATATTACTATTGTGCACAATTATGAATTCAATTATGCACACTCATGTATGCTGAATATGTATGATGCATGTTCATGTCAAAAATCTGAGTTTCTTATCCCTAATCTTATCACATTATCGATCATGTGAAACTATACTCAAACCCTCAATCCAGATTTATTTCACACTCAACTTTTGGGTCCACCTTTCTCAATTATTCTCATTAAGTAGTTGAGGTAATTTGGTAATACTTCCTTCTAAAAAGTTGTCCCTCTTTGTCTTAGGTTTCTAATGATACCAAGTTCGTCCAATTTGGTTTAGTATACTGAAAGTTATACTTAAAAGATTTCAAGCTGTTCTTGAGCTTCATCAAAATTCTTATCTCAACTTCCAATCAAATTATTACATTCTTAGAGGCAGAATTAGAATTTAATCTCTTCAGACAATTTGTATCCTTATGTCTTTAGGTTTCTCCAAATGAAAAATCACTCCATTAGGATAATTACAGAGAAAGATATACCTAAAATACCAAAGTATGTTTAAGTTGTCAGGAAACTTCGCCGCGACGAACTTTCCAGACAACAAAATTCTTCGACTTAAAAGTTTGCTGCGGCGAACTCAGGACTTGGCCACGGTGAGCTTTCACAGATATCAATTCCTTCAAGTTGGCAACTGTGAACCAAAAAGAGTTGGCTGTGGCAAACTTTCATAGAGATGAAATCTTTCAAGTTTGTCATCTTCAAACTTCCCAAAAGTTACACTTCAATCTTATTCAATGGGCACGTATCATACTTAAACAAATTCCTCTACTTCCATTCCAGCTCATCACAACTCAAACAAGACAAATCTATATTTAAACACGAAAAACCAATTCCTTACACAAACTTTCTCTCACTATTGTGTATTTTCCATTCTTACTACTGTGACTT
Source organism: Erythroxylum panamense (assembly GCA_027123425.1). Taxonomy (NCBI): domain Eukaryota; kingdom Viridiplantae; phylum Streptophyta; class Magnoliopsida; order Malpighiales; family Erythroxylaceae; genus Erythroxylum; species Erythroxylum panamense. The sequence goes on along the minus strand of JAOTIZ010039609.1, from coordinate 3,721 downwards.
TATTTTTTAACTACAACCAAAGCAGAACCTATAGCCACACTATTCCTTACCACATTTTTTATATCCTTAATCACATCATAATGAACTTCCATTCCCCCAACCTCCATTACATAATCTACATATTTTCAAAATCACGCCAAGTTTATATAAAACATCCTGGGCATTACCGAAGCTATAATACTGAAACTTCCCATGCATGTACTCAATTCCAGTACTACAATAACATTAATACATTTGCAAAACACCCAGAAACTATAATACAACTTACTTGCTTCTTTAGAAAAATCCTAACTTTGACAGTGAAGAACAGAGTTTCGGTGTAGAATGCAGAACCAAGCAAAAGATGGAGAACAACAAAGAGCTACAACAACTTCCCTTTCAAAACACATGCTTTCGTGTTTAATTAATACCTTGACACATGGCCCCATTGCATGTGAGCCATTTGTCATCCACAAGGAGTGCTGCATGTCATTAAGCCATTGGTCTATTTTTTCTAATATCCCAAAATTCCTAAAATTCCTAGAATCCAAAATATCTGAAATAATATCAATAATCTCCAAATAAATTTTCATCACTAATAAACCACAATTTTCATCTTAATTGGAAATTTTAAAACCAATTGTACCCGAAAATGTCAATGAGTGCATATACAAATATTGGTATTAGTCCAAAAAGGCATATACACAAATAAGCAAAAACTCAATTATTCAAAGCATGCCATGCCTAGAAATTCCTTAATATTCTAACCCCTAATATAGGGCATTACAAATCTTCCCTCCTTAAGAAATTTCGTCCTCGAAATTTACCTGATTCGAATAGTTGTGGATACTGAGCTTTCATGGTCTCTTCCGGTTACGATGTTGCTTCCTCAAGTCCATGATGTTGCCAGAGTACTTTTACCAAAGGCACTGACTTGTTCCTGAGCTGTTTAACTTCTCTGGCTAATATCAAAACTGGTCCTTCTTCATAAGACCCATCTGGTTGCACTTGAATTTCCTGCACAGGAATCTTGTGTGAAGCATCAGACCGATATCTTCTTAGCATCGAAACATGAAACACATCATGTAGCCTAGCCAATTCTTCAAGCAGAGCCAACTGATAAGCTACTGGTCCAATTCTTTTCAGAATTTCATAAGGACCAATGAATCGCAGACTAAGCTTACCCTTCTTTCCAAACAAAAGTATGTGTTTCCATGGTGACACTTTAAAGAATACTTTATCACCCACTTGATACTCAATATCTTTCCTTTTAAATCAGCATAAAACTTCTGCCTATCACTGCCAGCTTTCAATCTTTGCTGAATAATCTGAATCTTCTCTTCAGTATCTTTCACAATTTCTGGCCTAATCATCTTGTTTTCACTCAACTCAGTCCAACATACTGGGGTTCGACATTTCCTATCATACAATGCTTTATAAGGTGCCATACCAATGCTCATCTGATAACTGTTATTTTAAGCAAACTCCATCAAAGTCAGATAATTATCCCAACTCTTGGAAAACTCCAACACATAACCCTGTAACATATCTTCTAATATTTATATAACTCGTTCAAATTGTCCATCTGTCTGGGGATGGAAAGAAGTACTAGACTTAACTTGAGTTTTCAGAGCCTTCTGTAAACTTTTCCATAATCTTGAAGTAAATCGAGGATCACGATCAGAAATAATCGATAATGGTACTCCATGCAGTCTCACTATCTCATTCACATACAAATCTACAAGCCTATTCAAAGAATAGTCAGGACGAACAGGTAAAAAATGAGCAGATTTGGTAAACTTATCCACAATTGACCATACCACATCATGCCTCCTTTGTGTGAGAGGAAGACCAGTGACAAAGTCCATGATAATGTTATCCCATTTCCACTTATGAATAAAAATAGGATGTAACAAACTAGATCGAACCTGGTGCTCAGCTTTAACCTGTTGGCATGTCAGACATTTTGCTACATAATCCACAATATCCCGTTTCATACCTGACCACAAGTAATACTGCTTCAAATCTTGACACATCTTGTTTCCACCCGGATGCATAGTAAATACTATATTATGAGCCTAAAAAAATAGCTTCTTCTTCAATTCATCATTAGTTGGCACACACAACCGATCCTTATAAAACAATTCACCATCTCCTTATCAGACTGTTTACCTTCTTGAGTACCTAAGATAAGTTGTTGTAATTTATTATCAGCTCTCTGAGTATCACAAATTTCTTGCGTCAACTTAGGCTTTACTTTCAACTGAGCTATTAAAGCTCCATCAGATTCAAGTTCCCATTCACCTCGCTTCACTGATAATGTTGAAATTGTTTTCTGACTCAAGGCATCTGTCACAATATTAGCCTTACCCGGTTGATAATCCACAATACAATCATAGTCCTTAAATAGTTCTAACGAACGCCATTGTCTCAGATTGAGTTCTTTCTGGGTAAGCAGATACTTTAGACTCGTATGATTTGTGAAAATTTTACACCTTTCACCGTACAAGTAGTGCTGTCAAATTTTTAAGGCAAACACTACCGCTACAAGCTCCAGATCATGGGTAGGGTAGTTCTGTTCATGAGTCTTTAGTTTCCTAGAGGAATAAGCAACTACCTTTTCTTCCTGCATCAAAACACAACCCAAACTAATTCCAGATGCATCACTAAACAAAACATACTCCTTACTAAAAATAGGTTGAACTAATACAAGAGCTTCAGTAAGCATACTTTCAACTGAGCAAAGCTACTCTGACATCTATCAGATCATCCGTACTTCACTCCCTTCCGTAACAGTTTAGTTAAAGGGGATGCTATCACCGAAAACCACTTAACAAACTGTCGGTAATAAGTAGCCCGGCCCATAAAACTTCTCACTTCTGTCACATTTCGTGGTGGCTTCCAATTAACAATCACCTCTATCTTACTAGGATAAACTCTAATTCCTTCGGAAGAGATAACATGCCTCAAAAATGATATCTCTTTAAGCCAGAAATCACACTTACTCAGCTTAGCATACAACTGTCTTTCCCTTAGGGTCTGTAATACAATTCAGAGATGCTCACTATGATCCCGTTCATTCCTAGAATAAACCAAGATATCATTAATAAATACCATAACAAACTGGTCCAAATAAGGCCTAAACACTCTATTCATTAGATCCATAAATGCTGCTGGAGAATTAGTTAACCCGAATGGCATTACTAGGAATTCATAATGTAACATCCCGTCACTGATGGGAAGGTTATATTGGTAAATTGGGACAGGATAGGATTATACCGCATAATATCGACTGAACATTCTTTTGGCCTCTAATTGTAGAGGATTGAGTCATTTGGCACGTGCACTGATAGGTTCATACATTCATGACTTTTCCCGGCATTTAATTGTGATACGGTTATGAATTGTGAAATTATGAATAATTAGGTTTGTTTTTGAATTATGGAGAATTGTAGAATAATTGGGATTGAAAATTTAACAGGAGATGTTTTAGAGTAATTGCTAATTGGTAGTGACTCTTAGGGAAATTGCTGAAAATTCGGGAGAAAAAGTCCAGACCGAAAATTTTCCGAGTGACGGACTGATTGACTGAATAGTGCTAGAATAATGGGTAAATGGCAGTGGAAATTTAGAATTATGATTTTAGAAATTTATTTTGTCGAGCCATTGAAATTTGGAGACGAATTGGACTGGAAATGAATTGAAAAGAGATAGAGATTTAAATGTATTGTGAGGAAAGAGA
>JAOTIZ010039543.1:0-15383 GCA_027123425.1 Erythroxylum panamense | reverse complement strand
AAGAGAAGTGTTTTCTGAGTTTTAAATTGCAGTGAGTGTTCTAGTATGCCATCCTCGCGGGTCACGAGTTCGGATATCACCCTCGATATTGGGTTCAGGTCACGCGGGAGTGGGTGCTACATAGACCCCTCAAACTTTTTGACTTACAAATATGGTCCCATTGGACCAAATGGACCTTACGTTGGCTGGAGGTTGATCCCTATAAGAAGTTCCAGATAATCTTCTCGAGATCATCACAGAGTGTGTATGGTAGTCTGACAGTCTGTATGGTGTAAACAGGAACGACTATAAGGACTGATTGGATTAACATGGTATGGCTTGCCAGGGACAAGTGTTGGGCCTTCCATCCAGTTAGTTTTTGCTAAAAATTATCCACCAGGTATTGATATGTGCGCCTGGTAGTCCGTTCATAGAGTAGGGGAACTCTAAGCTATTTAGCAAGATTAATGGTCTATGGGAAACCCAACTTTTGATTGAGTGCCTAAGCTTGCTCTCTGGTAACATTTCTGGAGAAATAACAGTGAGTTTTATCCACATTGACTTTTTGTCCAGATGTAGTGCCAAAACTCGCCAAACTATCCTTAATGACACTAACTTGGTCCTCCGAGGCTTCCGAGAAGAGTATAAGATCATCAGCAAAAAAACAAGTAGGAGATCAGAGGTCCCCATATTCAACCGAATTGGTCTCCAATGCCCATGCTCGATCTCATGATGAATGACCTGGCCTAATCGCTCCATGCATAGCACAAATAGGTGTGGAGAAATGGGGTCCCCCTACCGGATGCCCCTAGAGGGAGTGAACAAATCCGACAGGGCTCCATTCCAATTCACCCTAATAGAAACTGAGGTAATGCATTGCCTGATGAGTTGGATTAAGGCTGCTGGAAAGCCAATGTCCATAAGCGTATCCTGTATAAAAGTCCATCGGATCTATCGTTTGCCTTCTCCAAGATAACTTTAATAGCTAGAAACCCCTTCCTTCGCGTTTAGTTCGCATGGAATGAATCACCTCTTCCGCTAAGATGATATTATCCGTTATCCATCTGCTCGGCACAAAACTACACTATGTAGGAGCCACTAGCCCAGGCATGAGAGGCTTCAATCTATTCACCACAATCTTTGTAATGAGTTTGTACATGACTGAGCAAAGACTAATTAGCCTGAACTGCTTTAATAGAGAAGGGGAGGGAACTTTAGGGAGTAAAACTAGCATGGTTTGATTAAGTTTAGGATCCCAAAGCTCATGGAGAAAAATACGTTTCACAAAATCTGTCACGGTTGGCTCCACTATAGTCCACTGTCGCTCGTAAAATCCCTTAGGAAAGCCATCAATTCCCGGAGCTTTGTTTAGGGACATGTCAAACAAAGCTACCCGCACTTCCTCGGCAAGGACTAGGCTAAGCAACTGGGGAAGAATATCTTCTGGTAGTGCAGAAAACTTGCCTTGAATCAGATGGCTCCTACTCGCATTCCCCTCCTCTTTGTATAAGTTGACAAAATAGTCTTGGGCTAACTGCATTAAAGCCTCTGGAGATGCCACCACTTCACCTTGATCATTCTTCAGGGACACCACTCTCAATTTTCTCTTCTTGATTACGGTTACTTTGTGATAAAATTTGGTGTTGCGATCTCCACAAGATATCCATTGGCATCGAGATTGCTGATGCCAATAAGGCTCTTCCTCACACAAAATCTGTTGGAAGTCCTGCTGTAGTTTTTCCTCTAGGTCTAATAGAGAGTCCGAGTGTTGATGCTCCTGGACTTTTTGGATGCCAGCTAATCTGGCTAAGAGACGCTGCTTTCGGTGAAAAATATTACCAAATACTTGTTGATTCCATTCTGTCAATTTGGACGCAAAAACCTCCAAGGAATCAGACCAAGCCACAAAGCACGGGCTCTAATTGTCCCTTACCATAGCAGAGAAAACTTCATTGGCTAACTTTGCCAATTGAAAATTAAACTTGCGGGTCCTGGTATTCCTAAAGTGGTCGTAGGGAATTGAGCTAGAATAGGTCTAAACTTGCAGGTCCTGTGTATTCCTAAAGTGGTCGCAGGGAATTGAGCTAGAATAGGTTGATGATCCGACCTTATATTAAGGAAGGTGGACTACGGTGGTGGGTGGAAAATTTTCATACCATTCATTATTGCATAGAAATCGATCAAGCCTAGACATCAAGTTTCCCCTTCTCCAGGTAAATCTAGAGCCGCTAAAACCCAAGTCATGTAAACCACTTGAGTGCACACAGGTTGTCGAACCCCTTACTGATCATTGGAACTGAGTTTGACCCCCCTCGTTCCTCACTAGCTTCCAATCGGGCATTAAAGTCACCCGCTAAAATCTAAGCAATTTTCATCCCTCGAGTTATTCTCTTTAAAAGAGACCACAGATGCCATTGTAGTTGATATTGTGGACTAGTATACACTACCATAAAATAAAATAAAATATGTTGCACCTGCACCTTAACATGCACTAATTGTTGATGGGCCATTAACACCATCACCTCTGTTTCCTGAGTCCAAAACATCTAAATGCCCCCGAAAATCTAGCTGCTTCTACCCGAAAAGAGAAAGGGAATCCTAATCCATGCACAATCCTATCAGCTCTTTGCCCGTTAGTTCTTGTCTCAAGCAAGACTAGAAACACACGGTTTATATGACTTCACTACATTGCGTACGATAGGCCGAAGATGCATATTCCCAGCCTCCCTACAATTCCAAACCAAAATTGACATAATAGCAACAAAAACAAAAAGGCTCCTTCTTAAACTCGCAGAGCCAATCCCCCAGCAGACTGATCATCCGAGGGTGTCAAGTGCGATGGTGAAGGCACCACATCCATCCGAGAAGCTGGGCAGGTGTCGGTAATGGACTAGAGCTCCCCAATGGTGGTCGATTCCAGCAGTGTAGGATTAGTCGGGTCATGCTCATATGTGAGGGGGGGATGGGGGGACTTATCATCTCCTCCATCGCATCCACAATTGCACCACACTCCATTCCTGTTGTATCATGGATATCAAGGGAAGCATCTACTACCATCACTTACGTATGTAAGGAGAAGTAAATTTTAGAGTGAGGCTCTACGCTTGGAGGCTGGAGGGGGAGGATGGAGATGGAGCCCGGCTGAGCTGCATCACGGGCCACAAGGTTTGGAAGGGCCCCATTGCTCGAGTCAGCGTTCAAGGATCCAGGAATGGCAGGGGCCCTAGCCCTTAGGTCGGCAGTCAAAGGTCCTTTGCCTTTATCCACAGATCTATTGTTTCTTCGTGGGCTCTTCCCTGCCTTGCTCGGGTCAGGGACCACTCGACCCACATCTGCTATCTTCTGGCCCAAATCTAAGGATATGGGTGGGGGGAATGGCCACCCTGACTCCCACTTTCCCTTCGAGCAGTTTCCAACACCAGACTCTCATCTACCAATAATACCGAGAAGCAGGAGCCATTACTGAGTCGCTGATTCGGCACCTGGCTCGGCCTCCTCTCTTGAAGTTTCTCTTTGGTTGGTCGTCGTCTAGTGAAGTGGCGAACTTGAATCTATGGGCTATAAGCTTCCTTCCTTGTGGCCTCCTGGTGTTCTTGTGCTATGGCATGAGGGTGGGGATTATCCCCCTCAACGTGTACCCCAGGTGCCTGAGGTTGCTTCAAGGGGCAAGAAACCAAGTTATGCCCCACTACTTCGCACGAGAAGCAAATCTGGGGGAAGCCCTCATACGCAACCTTAATTGCTTCCCCGTCCAATTTAACTCGGGACCTAAGCGGTCAGCTAAGATCTACATCCACTGCTACTCTGGCAAACTTACCCCGTTGGGAGAGTTGGGTAGCTTCATCAATCTTTACTATTTGTCCCACCAAGTTTCCCAATGCAGATAAGATCATCGGATGATATCAGGAGACTGGGATTTCTGGAAAGCGAACCCATACGATGGCATGAGTAGTCGTGCCCTGAGAAGGTCAAAATTGAGGCTGCCATCTCTACACCGAAAGTGCATGTCCAAGAATAATCCATGGCCCCCTGTGTTAAAGCTTGCAAGTAATTCGCCTCTTCTTGGAAATTGATGAGGAAAAAATCACAATCAAGGTCCACCACCTTCGTCGGACCTTTTAATTGCCACAAACCCCTTAATCTGCTGTAAAGCATTTTGTATCCTATTTTTTGCCCCAGTAGTTTCACCACAACTGCACACTCCCATTTACTGTCTAATCGCTCCTGGAAAGATTTTGATAATTCAAGACCAATACCAAATTCCCTGTTAACGATGGTGGGGTCTCCTTCTTCGACATCAGTTGGAGCTTCTTCTGGCCAAACCATGTAGTCGTCTTTCGTAGTGTTGGATCCCCCAGAAACTACCATATTGTAGAGCATGGGGGTCGAGGAGATGGTGGGTCATCATCCCACTCTCGTATGCGCCCTCGTTTGGCGGAGTGACCTTCTTGATCAAGAGATAGTTGATCACGCCTTACTGTTTCCAATCATTTTGAGTTGTCCATCAGAGAGGATCGTGGAAGCTCGATTCTTTTTCTCTCAACTATTTGCATACAAATTGAATTAGAACCTTAAGAGGGGACTACGCTTAATTTGTTAACTTTTCTACTGCTAAAGTTCTCCTTAATTACAAAATATATTTTTTACAATCTAAAGTAAAGGAACCAATTATTAACAAGTAATATAGTTACAAATAAGGTATCGATCCTACGAACAAGCTATAACAATTTAGAATACCCTCTTATTACTAACTAAATATAATGATTTTTAAAAATTAAGATTAATAAAAATAGAATTATTGATTGATGGACAATTGATAAAAAAAATAAAATATAGCCTAAATAAAGTATTAGCCAAAAAGATCAAAACAAAGCAAGTAATTAGAAAAAGAATTTGAATATTAATAGTGCCTAGATAAATACTCCTATTTATAGTTATGATTCAATAAATTCATAAGATATTTATTATTTGAACCAAAGAAACTTTCTGTACTATGAAATTACTCTCTCTTGAGTCACAACTATTTGTTTGCAAGTTAATTAATTAGTACTTCTATTCATTTAAAATCCTTAATGACGTATTATGCTTTAGACCTTTCTATGAAAGCTTTGAGATTAACACCAAAGAATTTATGTAAGCCTATCTCTAATACCCTATGCAACTTCTAATATATAATTCATGGCCTACTTATATGCAAGTTCTTTTGAATTGTTTGCATATAAATTAATATGAAATCTAATCACTAGCATAACTAATCCTTATTGAAAATATATAAAAAAAAGTTTCACATGAATAAATCTCACTTAATAAATATCATTGAATCAATCTTTAACAAAGATTATAACTGGGATTTTTTGTATCTAAAAATTAAAAATGCTAATCCATTTATAATTTTCTCAATAACAAATAAAAGAGAAAAAAATATAAGACATTAAGGTAGAAATAATTACAGATGAAATCTTCTTATTTCAATCATCCTTGATCCATCAAAATGATCTCCAATCTTCTTCTCTTTAAAAATGATTATGAAATTGATCTCCCAAAGGTTGTTACCTCCCATTAGCTAACACTAGGTTTAAAATAAAAAATAATGATAAAATATTGACTAGAGAATTACTAAATCCTTAAAATTAGGGGCTTGTCACTTTAATTTCTTTTCATTCACTTGAGGCACGATCTAGGATATGATTGTATCTTGTTAAGGAGAAACACACGCTTTGATATGTTGGTAACTTATATTGTGGACCTTTATGCAACTTTTTTAGGTTTGCACATGGCCTAAGACACATACATGTCTTAGGTCGTGTTGCTCTTTAAAATTTCTATATGCTATGCAGTCTCCCTCTAGTCCGTGTTCTAGTTTGTATCCTTATTTGCATATGTTTCATAAGAGATAGGGGCTTGGCATATAGTCGTGTGCTACACCATGTTTAACCAAAAATTATGTTTTCTCCATACTTTTCGCTTAAAATTTTTATTGAATTCGTGATAAAGCTCATCTAAGGCAACATCTTTATAATTACCTAAAAACATACCATAAATTGAGTAACCTAAGGGAATTTAAGTACCAAATAAAGAAAAATTTTATGGAAAATAAATGTATGTTTTACATACATCAAATATCCCTATGCTTCAAATTTTGTTTATCCTAAGAAACTAATCTCAATCACTCGTAACTTAAATAAGTTACAATTCTAGGCAAGTTCACCAAATCAATTAAGGTAATTGAAAGTTCTCATGATCCATGTAATTACATTATTCATTAACTAATTTTATCTATTATTAGTCCCTAATAGCACCCATGAGGGGAAGGGGTTGGGAGGTAAATTGGGTGTTAATAAAACTTTAGCAATTTTTTAACCTATGTGCTTAATTAATAACATTCAAAGTATATAATAATGAGGTAATTGTTTTTTTTAAATTAATCAAATGATTGAGAAATAATTTAAAGAGGATAAGGAAAAGAGAATGTAAACAAATTTAACATGGTTCAATAAATAATCCTTACCTATGACCACTCCCAAGATTTTTCTTAGAATTATACCATAATTCTTGTCTCAAGGAAAAGAATAACTTTTGTATAATCTTTTTAGGTAACGAAGAACCCTTCTTACACTTCTTTCTAGATGAAAAGAAACCTCAATCCCACTCGAATAACCTCCAAGTACAGTATTCAACACCCAAAAAGTATTACAACTCAAAAATATCTTACTTATTCACTTTTTTTGAAAAATTAAAGAAATGATATTAACTAACCATAGAAAAGAATACAATTAGTCCATTAGGAAGAACTCATATGCTACAAGTAAATTAAAAATCCATCCTGTAAGTGTTACAAACTTCAATAAACTAGAGGCAAGCAATTAAAGATCTAAGGAATTGAGTAACTTAGATCTCCTTAGATCTTAAGTAAAGAGTCTCCCTGATAGGATGCAAGATCACAAAAGTTGTCTCCTTATTCACTTGATAACTCCAAAATGGCTCACTCATATAAATGTGTCATAATAATGCTCAAATAATTGAAAAACTCTTTGAAATGTTTGTATACAATACCCAAAACGTTCTTGATGGTAAAACTAATGAGAAAACACCTATTTATAGTGTTTTATGACCCAAAATAGCCATTAGATCCAAGAACTATCTGATGCACTGGTCAACGAGTATGCATTTACAATACCAACTTCATTAACCATTGGAACACTGGCTAACTATTACATATATTGATCAATCAATACGGTACACTGGTTGACCAATACATCAACTAATGTTGCTACAAACTCACAGTACATCAATTTTAACAACTTTGACCTATATTAGTGGACCATTATCCTATGTAGGTCGACTAATCACCTCAAAAACATGATTTTAACAACTTTAAATGCTCAAAACTAATTTATTTAATCCAAATATGATTAAAAAATCTGAAATATTCCCAAAAGGTTACCTAAAAGAAGATATATTATGCATGGTGAACCTTTTAGATCATTAAATTAACAAGTCTGCTTAAAAATGAAAATATGAAATATGAAATAACCATGATGAGCCTTGATCTTTTGTTCTTATTTTGATCTTTATTTCATTAATTGCAAACTTTAAATTTTCTTTATCAACTTCATACATTATCTTCTTGACTTTATGGGTTCATTCTATTCTAATATTGCTTTTCATCAAAATAATAAATTCATTAGTAGTAATTATATTTTTATCATCAAAACATCAATTGGAACGTCCATTGATTCTATAATTTCCTCCTTTTGATGATAACAAATTGTTTGTGATATTAGAGAACAATAATAAAATTAAGCATGGAAAACATAATTGAAAATAGAGACTACCTACCCTTTAATTCATGCATAAACCATTATTCAATATGAAGAGAATAAATCAATATCAAGAACAAACAAGATATTCAAAATCAAAGAAATATCGATAAATGAAGATAACATAAATTTACTCAAACATCAATTAAAACACTTCAAGCAAGTTTTTAGAAAATCGGTGGTTGTAATTGTAATAAATAAAACATAATTGCAATATCTAATAATCACTTTCATAGAAGAATTTATAATTTATTTAGTCCTAAATTTCAAAAATAATGTTGGAATAAAGTAATCAAATTTGAAATTCTAAAATGATAAATATGATGCAATCAAGCTTAAAAATAACCGATGTAATTTAAGGAAAAGACATGAACATTATCAAGTAATCCTAGAGTTAGGGCTTATCAAAAGAAAATGTGAGTTATAATGATCTTTAATAAAAAAGAGGACAAAATTAAAGGAGATGGCTAGATAAAGGTAAGTTATTTAGGGTTGAGGAGCCTTAAACAAGAAAAAGAGAAAACAAAAGTAAGGTAAAGGAAGGGGGGCATTAAATAATGTGTTGTGTTCAACCACTTTGGGAAATTGATTAACTAGTAAAAGGTTATGGTTGACCTTTATATATCGACCAAATATGTCATAGGTTAACTTGATTGTTTACTTTGAAAGAGACATTGGTCGACCATTATAGCCTTATGGTCGACCATTCATGCCATAAACCTTCTCACAAGCATACTAGAACTATAAAAAAATCTCTAAAAAGTGAATATTGGTTAACCACTCTAAAACATTGGTCAATTGTGTGAGTAATTGGGCGACTAAAGCTTTGACCAAACAAAAATCAAACTCATCATAAAGATAAAAAAAATATTAGATATTGTGACATTCATTGACCATTAAAGGACATTGGTCAACCAATGTGATTATTTAGGTGATCAGACAAGCAACCAATAAACTAAAAAAACTCACTAGAAAGAAAAATGGAGTGAATTTTAATAACCACGCAAAGATATTGGTTGACTAGTTGACCAGATAGCTTAAGGAATTGTCTTTAAAACTCAAATTAAAGTATCAAAACATTAAGAAAATAATATTAAAACACATATCAACTAACTAAATATCACAAAAATTTGATCATATAAAGGGCTTTACAAAAAAGAATTCCTATTAAAAACTAATTTCCCTCTAATTAAATAAGATTTATCCTTCTTCAAAATTTTAGAGAAATCATAACCCAATTAATGTAAGTTCTAACTTAATGCCATTGTTTTAAATATAGTATCTAATTTTTGGTATAAAAGTTAACACTTAAAAAATGATTTATTCATAATTCAAATTCAAATAATCATCACCAAGGATTTATACTTAAATTGACACATAAAATAATGTAATCAATGTGTTTTAGGAACCTAAAAAAGGTTCCTTGATTGTGTAGTTCCTTCTTCTTTTTAACCCAAATTTTCAAATGTTTGCTTTGCTTATCAATATTTTTTTGATAAAGAAAAATCTATCAATATGTCCAAACTTATCACAAAAATGGCATATCATGTTATATGAGTAATGATGATGTATAAATACATTGCTTGGAATTTTAAGTGTGTATGAATATTGAGGAAGTTTTCTTTGGTCATTAAATGTGTTGAATTGTCTCCTAGGTTGGTGAAAAGTCCTACCATGAGTATATGTATGATGCCTAATATGAATGAAGGCATGATATATGCTTCTATAGGGGTGTGAATGGGTTAGCATGTTATCATAAAAATTATGTCTATTCTTTTCTTGAGAGTATTGAACTCTATGCCTAGGTTAAGAGTCATATGTGAAAGTATGATGTTTGCTCTTAGGTTGGGAGTTAGTGAATGTGTTATGTGCACATGTATGTTTGGTTGTAGATTCTTTATGCTCATTTATTATTTTAGGCAATAGTTCTTCACTATGTAAATGTTCTCCTTTGATAAAGGAAGTTTTAATGTTGGAAACACTTTCATATTTATATCCAATTCCATGATTATTATTCAAACTCTTTTGAGCTCATAATATTTTTTTCAAGTTTCTCACTTCCTTTTTCAATTTAGATGAAGAGTCCTTAAGAGCATCATTTTCCTTTTTCAATGTTTCATTCTTACACATTAATGCATCTAAGTCATGAATGTCATTAGTAATCACATTTTTGGATGCTTCAATGTTATGTAATCCGCTTTTCATCTTTTCATCTTTTCATTCTCACTCATACATACATCTAACTCTTTTTGAACTTCCTTGAGTTTAGAAGACAATATCTTCCTTTTCTTCCTTAAGATTTTTAAACTTTCTACTAATTTATCATATGCTAAACTAACATCATTATCATCATTGCAGGAATTTAGATGTTACCTTATCATTATTCATAGTGGTAAAGCACATGCAAGTTAGTTCTTCTTCTAAATTCTCACTTTTAAATTCACTTGTGTCATCTCAAGTTGATGCTTTAAGTGCTTTCTTCTAGTCTTTCATGCGGTTCCCATTCTTCCTTTAATTTCTGCACCTTTTTATTATTTATAACTTTTATAGGAATAAAGGGACCATTAGAAAGTATTTCCTATAAGTCTACACTTTCGATCATTAGAAAGAATCCTATCATATAGGTTTCCAATAAAGATGAATATTGTTATCAAAGAAAGGTGGTCTACTAATTCTTTGTCTCTCTTGGTTGAATGATGATGATAATTCTCTTAAATATGTCATTATAACCTTTGCTATGGGATTTCATTCTAAATACTATCCTTAATAGACCTGCTTTGATACCACTTGTTAGTCCCTAATGGAACCCAAGAAAGAGGGGTTAAATCGGGTGTTTCTAAAAATTCAACTACGCTTTTATCCAGCGAGCTCAATTAACAACAAAGTATATAATGATAAGGTAAACCAATTTATAGTGGTTTGGTAAACAACCCTTGCCTACATCCACTTTCGAGACTCTTGTTGGAATTCCACTATCTTCTTTCAATGTGAACAATAACCTTTGTACAATCTTTTTAAGAGGAAACCTTCTTACAATCTTTTTCCTAAGTAAAGAGAAACCTTAATCCCATTTAGATCACCCCCTAAGTAAAATATTTAATACCCAATAAAGTATTAAAACTTAAAAATGTGTCACTTATTACTTGAGAACTCTAAAATAAATAACTCATACAAATGTGACGCAATGATGCTCAAATGATTGAAGAACCCTTTTAAATGCGCGTTTAGAACATCCAAAGTCTTCTTCATTCTAAAACCAATGAGAAAACACCTATTTATAGTGTTTTATCACCCAAAATAGTTGCTAGATCTAAGAACTAGCCATTATAATGTCTATATCTGATGTACTAGTTGACTAGTATGCATTTATAACACCAAATTCATTAGCCGTTGGAACATTGGTTGACTAGTAAATATATTACTCAACCAATACATCAACTAGTTTTGCTACAAATTCAAAGTACATCAATTTTAACAACTTTAACTTATATTGGTCAACTACTAACCTATATATGTCGACCAATTACACTAAAACACGCTTAGCTCACCTAGCTTACATGTTTCCTCTCCATATTAAACCACCCTCTGATACGCATCCTAAACTCACCTAGAACATACTCATCTTTTGATTTTAAACTCTTTCATCCTGCCATAACTAATAACCATTTTTATCTCAAGTATTCGTATCAAGCCATTATCTGCCAATGCCACCTTCCATCTTTAGCAACATGATAGCCAACTCTAACCTCTAGATTTCTAAGTTCCCCCCATTGCCCCTCCCATCCAAAATAGCTTCCTCCTCCTCTCTTGAGCAACCACCCCAGCCTCCATCTCTACTAGTTCCATTGATACAACCTGCCTAGCTAGGAATCACCATCGTCTTCCTCTTCTGCACACGTTCCCCTGAAAACATGGAAGCAGGTGGTTGGGGATCAACTAACCTTGAACCTCACCTTTACGCCACCTCAAGAGAAGGATGACAAGCTTGTGGTGTGTCCAGATCTTTCAACACTCTAAGAGGGAGATAAGAGCTTGGAATCAACTCTTGTTGGGTTCTTCTTTGATAAACGACCAGCTCTCCCACTTATACATTAATGGGCTACAAAAACATGGAAAGCCAGAGGTTTAATTGATGTTTTTCTCACTAAGGACAACCTCATTCTCTTCATTTTCTCAGCTGCTTTTGAGGCTCAGAGAATCCTTGAAGATGGTCCCTGACATCTTAGGAACCAACTCATTTTCTTACAAGTGTGGCATCCTAGTTTATAGTTTGATATAATCTGATTCTAACATGTCCCTATTTGGATAAATTTCCACAATGTTCCTTTGGAGTATTGGACTACCTAGAGGTTAAGCACCTTGGCGAGTTATGGTGGAAAACCACTTTATATGGATGAACATATTGCTATGAAAAGAAGAGTTGGATATGCCCAAATCTGTGTCAGCAATAAGCTCTTTAAGGAATTACCGAATGAGATACCTATACTGAGGTTGGGAGAAGACCATAAACTATGGGAGGATACCATTGCCATATCCTACCAATGGAGGCCACCTTCCAAGTTACATGGGAAAGTCTAGAAAGCTATTGTGAAGACATTAGCCACTAGAAGTTACCAAGAGCTGATGGAATTAGAAGTTTCAAAACAATAGTTCATTGTCCCAAACTTGGATCTCACACCTTCTGCAGGTCCAGTGAAATATGAAACACATATAATGATGCAACATTCGCCATGGGAAGTCCTTCTTGAATCATCCTTAGAGCAGAAAAGGACCCTCTTATCTACTAGCCAACAAATAACAAATGATACTCCAAAAACAATCACATAACCTTTACCATCTAGTAGTGACATCAAGGAGCATTATATCATGAATATACCATAAGACTCAAGCAAAACTGATGGGCTAATGACTTCCAGTGAAACCTCACCATCTCCTAATTTATATGATACCCACTGGCCCCATCTGTTGTCACCTCTCAATCTGAGACTCCTAGTAACAATGCAGTGATGAATGAATAGCTCTTCCATACAATGGAGAGAACGCATTCCAAACGGAGCAAGAATGAAAGGCCCACTATTTTATCCCTCTCTATCCTTACATGGAATGTGCATGGAATAGATAGCCCCTTTTAGCTTTTGACTTTAAGGGACTTTGTTTTACATGAAAAACTAATGCTCATTAAGTTTCTTAAAACCAAAATAAAACTACAGAACCCATGCAAATTAGAGCTATCTTGACCCCAGTGGAGTATACTCTCTAATCATCAACACTATGCTTTTGACTGCATCATCCTTTGTTATAATTAGGAAGAACTCAAAGTTGACTTGTTGGAGTCCATTGAACAAGCCATGCATCTCCATCTGATTTTTCTATAGGCAAGTGTTGATTTAAATGTCTCTATTATGTACACGAACAACCACTCATTTCAGAGAAGTAAATGGAGCGACCTCTAAAAATTTAGAAACTGTAAACATTGCTATGGTTGATATGTGCCCCTCGGAAGCTCAAGGACATTGCAATCTCCAAAACTATTAAGAGGGTTTCAAGAATTATGCTCATGATATAGGAGTGACTAATCTAAAATTCGTTGGTAATACATTTACTTGGTCCAATAAACAATCTTTATCTTGGCATAGAAGGAAAAAACTTGATCATGCAATAGTGAATGATGCTTGGTTGACTACCTTTCCAAACATTTTTGTTAATTTTAAAGATCTGTTATTTTTTAATCATTCTCCAATTATCGTTGGAAACCTGTTTCAGCAACTTCCTCCTCATTTTTCATTCAGATTTAACAACTATCTTGTGTATGGTATTAGTTTTCCAAATGCATGCAGGTTGGGTGTGAATTTTAGTTGTATAGGTGCTAAGAAATATTGTTATGTCCAGAAGTTGAAATACATCGAGCAGAAGCTTAAACGCCTAAAATCTATACAAGGCTCCACTATCTTTGTTATATATTTAAGCAGATCCAAACTTGAAGCTATTTAATCAATGCTTGCATTGCATCTTAAGGACCCACGACTTATGGAAAAGGAAAAGGTGGCACTTACCAATTATTTTCAAGTTGTGAGCAATCATCACTCCTTGCTTCAACAGAGAGAAAAAATACACGAGCTTAAGGATGGCAATCAATGCATCGACTTTTTCTTGAAATCCATCTTAACGCAACGTAACTTTAACAAAATCCATTTTATCACATCTGCAATAGGTGCACTACTCTTGGAACCCCATGATATCTAAGATGAAGCTACAAGTTATTTTACTTCTCTTCCAAGTTCGCTTGCTTATTTGAATGTCTCCCTTTATAAATTGAGGTTACTAAACATGTAGCAAGTTTATTCTCTTGATTGTGAGTTTCTCACCTAATCGATTGATGATAGAAAAATCGAAACAGTAGTCTTTGCTATGGATGGTTCAAAAGCACCTGGATTCGATGGCTTTAATAACCATTTATTCTAAAAATCACGACATATTATAGGACCTTTTGTGAAATAAGCAGTTCGGGAATTCTTTACCATTGGGATCCTCCTTAAGGAAATTAACCGTACTTTTTATGCTTGATCCCTAAAAGTCTTAACCCCCTTACATTTGGAGACTTTCGACCTATCACATGCACCAACTTCCTCTATAAGATCATCTCCAAGATACTCGCCATGAGATTGAAGAGGGTCTTATCTCTTTTGATCAACAATAACCAGGGAGCTTTTAGCAAGATCGCCATATAGGTGATAATACACTTATAGTTTAAAAACTTCTTAAAGGATACTCTCACTCCAATTATGCTCCCAACTGTACAATGAAATTGATTTTCATAAATCCTTCTACAACATCATTTGGGATTTCATATGGATCATGCTCCAAGCATTTGAGTTCCCTACTATGTTCGTTAATTGGTTAAAGTAATACATCACTTCTGCTTCCTTAGCTATGCTTATTAATGGAAGACCTACCAAATTTTTTAAGGCAACTAGGGGAATTCAATAAGGGGATTCTTTATCCCTTTATATATTCATCCTATGCATGGAAATTCTCAATTCTATCATTAAACATGAAATGTAGCTCAACCTGAAATTGAGATACCACTCTAAATATAAAAAGATTGTTATACTTAAACTAGGTTTTGCTAATGACCTTCTTCTTATGTGTAGACCCTGGATGAACTCCATCCACATCCTCATGAAGGCATTGGATATTTTCAAGGGCTATTATGGATTGCATATCAATCTTAACAAGATTCTATTTATTCTCTTCAAAGTGGCCTTAAGCATTCAACCACTTATAACATAAACTACGGGTATGCAATGCATCAACCCTCCTATTATATATTTCGGCCTTTTAGAAACCACCAAGCACTTTAACTATCAGGAAAGGTTACCCCTTAAAGAATGTATTCAGAGAAGACTCTCTTCATGGGTAAATAAAAAGCCATAATACACAGGTAAACTTCAACTCATTAAATTTGTACTAAACTCCCTACATATCTATTGGAGCTCCCATGTCGGAACCCGACCCGGAGACCGGACTCCAACTGCTCATAACTTAACATTCACTCTGCTTTGATACCATAGATGTCGGACCCCG
>JAOTIZ010039475.1:0-15395 GCA_027123425.1 Erythroxylum panamense | reverse complement strand
TTATTATTATTGTTGTTGTTGTTGTTGTTGTTGTTGTTGTTGTTGTTGTTGTTGTTGTTGTTGTTGTTGTTGTTATTATTGTTATTGTTGTTGTTGTTATTGTTGTCATTATTAATAAATTTCTAAATTGTCATAGCTTATTATTATTATTATTGTCATTATTAATAAATTTCATCACGACTGTGACTTGTATATATATAGATAATGTAGTATAATTAGTCAGAAAATAAATTTGTTTCTTATTATTATTGTTATTATTAAACAGGCTTGTGAATTGTGAATTTATAATTTAAATTTGTGTTAAATACATTGTAATGAAATAATCAATTTATTATGTTATAATTAATCGACTAATTACTATTTTTTCTTCTTACCAAGCAATTAATACCTAAAATTAATAATTAATTATTTAAATAATCATTTAATTATGTCATAATTAATCAACTAATTAAAACTACTTAATTAATTCTCTCGCTGTCATGATCATGCAATTCTATCAGATTCATCGGTTAATCAACTAATTAATACTACTTAATTAATTCTTTCGTTGTCACGATCGTGCTTATGCATGATCGTGCAATTCTATCAGATTCATTGGTCTCACGATCATACTTCTGCACAATCGTGTTTTTTCTAATATATTTTCAATGTCACAAGCACAATCACGCAAATCCTCTGAGACTTACTTTCTCAGTTATAATTAATAATAAATAAATAAATAAATAAAATATAAATATTTAATTAAACAGTACATATTAATATTAATTATTCATTATTATATACTAATATTTAGGAAATATATAGCTATCCAGTGTATATGCATAACTTGACTCCATGCATAGTTGTGAATTAAGAACTCATAGTCGTGCATGTTAAATAATTTTTAATTATTTTTTCAAAATATAATTCTTAATTTAAAATCTTTTAATGAGTTTTATATAAATATATAAATATATATAATAACATTCAAGGCGTGCGTGATGACAGAAATATAAATAGAAATATATATAATAATAAAAATAATAATTACAAAAATATGCATTATATATATATATGAGTGAGAAATTTGGGCATGCCGCATGTCTCCTTTTTTGCTTATTTGATGATCAACATTTCATAACATGGTGCTGAAATGATTTTTAAGTTAAAAACATCATTGAATGTGTATAAAAAGTGTGCAGAAAATTCATGAAAGTTGATATACATGTGCTCTGTTTTTGCTATTATCACGTGAATCTCTTTTGGGTAATTTACGAATGAACTAAAATAAGTTTAGAGTTAAGAAAAAGGAGTGAGGTGATGTTGTGGTACAGGAAAAGAATTAAAATGATAAGTTAGAGATGAAATGAAAGTGTTGATGAAGATGAAAAAGTACAACAGGTGAAGAAATGCAGAAAATGATGAATATGAGTGAATGATGTTCTGTTTTTTATGTTTGTTAATAATCATAGATTTTGATTTGTTTTTGATTAAGTTGAGCTGAAATGAAATATGAATGAAGAGGAAATAGTGATGACATAAGTTTGAGACAGTAGATTAGCAAAAGAGAGGAAGAAGAGAAGAAAAATCTGCAGTTTTGTATGAATGAGGAGTTGCACGATCATGTCGTGCACAAGCACAATCGTGACTTTTATGAAGCGTCTCGCAATGCACGATCGTGATACAGAGAGGTGCAGAGAAATATGACATATGTGAACATCCTTCACTTTTTTAGTCATAACTTCTTCTCCTGACCTCCGAATCACTTTATTTTAAACCAACAAACTCCTCACACATTGATCTTATTCTCCACCAAAATTTATGATCATCTAGGTTCATTTGGAAAAGATTATATATATATATAGAGAGAGAGAGAGAGAGAAAGAGGGAGAGTCACACCCGTGAAGTATATATATTATATATTTTATATAATCAAATTATAAATATTTAAAATTTGAAACGTATATTTATTTAAAAAGGTTAAATTTTGTTATAATAAAAATATATCAGTTACAATATCATAAATGAATAAGTAAAATTAGTTAGTAAAAACTTGGGATGAAAATTTTTAAAAATAAGGAAATGTATAAATGTATAAAATATATAAAGTAAATTAAAAAATTAAAACAAAATAAGTTTAAAATAAATAAATAATGTATAATTTAAAATTTTAAATACATAATAAGAAAAGAATTATGATGGAATTAATAAAAGTATATAAATTTGAATATAAAAAATGAACTGGTAAATTTAGTTAGTAAAAATTTGGAATGGAAAAAATTAGGAAATGAAATATGATCATTCACGCTATACAAAATTTAAAAATATATAAGTTAAAATTTTAAAAATGGATTAGTAAAATGTTTTGTAATGAACTAAATATTGTAGTTAATTAAGTTTTAAAAAAGTCAATGGCGTAATTTAAAATGTTGTGATAATATCATAAATATTTAATGTAGGTAAATACAAATATTATAATATATATATAAGTAAAACAAAAATCAATATCCTCACTCATGGGGTGACTTATCAAGTCACACATGTGACTAGAACAAAGTTATTATATTTTGTTATTTCAAGATAACGAAAAAAAGTCCCAACATGTGATATTATTTGATGTATAAAAGATTATTGTGCAATTTTAAAATATGTTATCAAATTATCAAAATTTAAATTTTTAAATGTATATTAAGAAAGGAATTATGATAGAAATATTAAAAATATATAAGTTAGGATATTAAAAATGAATAATTAAAATTAGGCTGTAACATTTTGAAATGACAAAATTAAGAAAAGTAGGAGATGTAAAGTGTGATTTATTTGTTATAAATGGATAAAATATAAAAAGTAAATATAAATATAAAAATCTAACTAAAAAGAAAAAATATATATCATCATTCAATGATTAATTTTGTAATCAATTGAATAATTTAGTTATTATTAAATAGGTAAATATTTGGAGTGGAAAAATAAAATAATTTAGGATTTTATAAATGGTTATAAAATACAGATGGATTTGTTGCTTTGAATTGATATAATTCACAAGTCACGGGTGTGACTTAACACCCGTGACTAAAAAAACTAACTTAATTATAATTAAAATAAGAAAAATATTTTATTGGATAGTAAAAATTTTAAATAAATCCTACAAAAGTCACTCACGGGCGTGAGTTTTTAAGTCACACCCATGACCGAGTTAATTAAAATTAAAAAAGAAAAAAAATTAAAAAAAATTATTGGATGCGATTTGTAAAGTCACACCGGTGACTGAGCAAAGAGTTTTTAACCTAACTCTGAAATCATGCCGCAGCCTGCAGCCATTCAATCATCTTCTTCTTCTCTCCGATTAAAATTTTATTGTCCAAATCTGCATGGGAGTTCAGATCTTGAACTGGGTCGTTGCCGCCCTCTTTGCCTTTGTCGTCTGTCGCTATCATCGTCTTCTATTGTGTTTATAATTATAGGTAATCTCTTACATCGTTAAATATATTTGACAATATTTAGTAAAATGTATTAACTTAATATCTTATTTTGATATGGGTCGATGGTTCATTTTTCATATCCATTGTTTTTATGCTGCTAACTATTTTATAGATTTTTTAAGTTTGTGTTGCGATTTGGTTGATTTTTTCTTGGTTTTTATACTCGGTTAAGAATTGTGTTAGGTTAAAATTTTGTTTTGATGTTGCTATTTGCTATCGGTTTGTTTTTTATTAAATAATTGTTAAATTGTCAGGATTATGTTTAATTGTTCCCTATTAACGAAATTGTAATAAATTTGTTGTCAATTTTGTTAATAGATTTTATTAAATAAATGGAAATAAATAAAAATAACAATAACAATAATTGTAGCTAATTTGAAATTTTATTTGTTCTGTGAAAAAAGTTAAAGCATTGGGAAATGGATAATGGTTTTGAAAATTAAAAACTTTGATTTTAGAATATAGTAAACTTGAGTTTTCAATGAATTGTTAGATTCATTGTAAAATAACTGAAGTTTGACATTATAAAACATTTTGATATAGTATACAACTGATAAAATTATTTAATATTTTTTGTTTAAATCTTTTATATTATTATTATTTATTAAAGGATGTATATTTAAGCCAAATGTTTGTTCATCGTATGACCTGTTGGATTTATATTACTGTAGGATTTTATGTTTGTCAATTATATTTAACTATTCTAAATCCAATTAAGCACTAAATTGTTCTGTTTGGTCTGAGATTCATGAAAATATTTTGATTTTTGATTGTTACTTAGATTATGTCTCATATGATAGTTGGAGCATCTTCATATTTTGAAGCGGATGATGTCCTTGTTTTAGGTAATCCTTGCCTTGAATTTAACATTACTGAGAGCCAATCAAGGTATGTAAGTTTAAAAGATCGTCCGATTTTGTCAAATAGATTTATTGATCATGGAGCTATAACTGAGCTAGGAATTACAGATCGAGTTAATGAATTGTTGCATAATATAGGATGGGACAAATTTGGAAAATTTAGAAAAAAATCATATGTTGAATTAACTTTAAAATTTTTGACAACTTTACATTTGATCTATAACGAAGATGGCATCATGATTAATTTGATATTTAGATTAATGAATAAGATACATGCTCTTGCTTTAGATGATTTGGATGATATACTTGGATTTCCACATAGTGATTTATATGGCTATCATGATGAATTTAGTCCTAAAGAATTTTGATCAAAATTAGAAATTCAACAAATGTTTTTTCTCTGAATAGGTCTAAATTGTCTGCTATAGTGGATCCTAGCTTACGTTATCTTCATAGGTTTTTAACTTGTACAATATTTGGTGGAGGAGATAGTCAAGGTGCAGTTTCTAAAGCTAAATTGTTTGTGTTGTGGTGTATGGTGCATGGTGCGTGGTAAACACTTTAATGCTGGTATGTAGTTAAGTGTGCATATAATGGATGTAGCAAAAGGGAGCACTGGGAAAATAGTTGTTGGGGCATTTGTTACCCAAATTGCAGAGCATTTTGGTTTACTGACTAAGAGAACAAGTTTGTAGTTAGTTTCAAGGAATTCTAGTTTAGACTTGCAGTCCTTAGTGTCAATGAAGATTGCGAAGTGGCAAGGTGATCATTATGTTCTTGTTAGTGACGAGCCAATAGAACGTTCAACTAATGAGCGCAATCAGGGCATAAGAGGTGAAGGTACACAAAGGGAAGGCCCTTCACTACATGAAGGTACGCAATTTAAGATTGCACCTACTTCTATGGAATACCAATCATTAACCAATCAAATTATTGTTTTTGAACGGCGAACCGATGAGAGGTTGCAAAAGATTAAGGCAAATATTGCGGAGATCAAGGATTTGCTAGCAAATTTGAATCCTCGCTCGAGAAAGCCTGGACCTCCATCATAGTATTTTATTTCAATCTTTTTCTTTTATTATTTTGATTGTTCGTCATTAAATTATTTTTATTGTATTGTTTGTTTTAATTAATGTTGTTTGCATGTTAGATCTTTTATTTAATTTCCTATGATGTTGACTATGATTGTTGTACATATTGTGTTTATTTTCTTGTTTAATAGTTAAAGATGTTTGATTATTGACTGACCTTAATCATGGTTATGAATGCTTAATATAAGTGAATAAATATATTTGCATGCATCGGTTGGTTGACCTGGATTTTAATTGAAAGGTATTAGCTTGTTGTGATAGATGAATGACACTTTCATTCGGTAAGAGTTTGACACCAATTATAAGTATTCGTTCTTGAGAGTATTGTTTCATGTTAAACTAATCTAGAACTTGCTTGTGAATACTAGTCAAGATTACATAATCTTATGCAAACATTAAAATGATGAAGGCGTTTAGGATATAACCTCAGAGCTTAAAAAGCCACCATGATATTATCCTTAGTGAACCCTCTGAGCTTGCATCGAATCTTTTTTTGGTTAAAACTTGAAATATGAGCTTTGTCCTTTATTATTTATCAACTTTGATTTTCCTCCATGAGGGCAAGTTGAGCATTTAAAAGGTATATATGTTGTTGTCCATTGGGAAAAAAAAAGCAAGTGGTATCAACCAAAGAAGAGAGAGAAAAAGCAAAAAAGAAAAAGAAAAGAAGGATATATGTTGTTGTACATTTAGTAAAAAAGCAAATCATATCAACTGAAGAAGAAAGAAAAAGGAAGGAGAAAGTGGCATGCAAAACAAAAAGGAAGAGAAAAAAGAAAATGAAGGGAAAGGGTAGGCTGGAAAAGTAAAAGAGATTGGTTGGATTATGTTTCTACCTGAAAAGAAAAAAAATTTGTGTTTTATAATTTACTGGTTTGTATCATTTTAAATGCTCAATTCTTTTGGTTTTAAGCTTAATTTTATCTTTTCCTTACCTTTACCTAAGCCTTATTACAACCAAAATAAAGACCATCGGATTAATGTTTGTGTTTGATATATAGTAGTGAAGATTGGATTAGCTAGCAAGCTTATGCTTGATGTTTAACATGAAATGAAAAATGAGTGAATATTTTTGATCTCTGAATGCCTGAAAGAAGGGAAAATTGAGTGAGTCTCTATCACAATTGTTAATGGTCTTTTAATTGATGTACTTGTCAATTATGGTTATGCATGTGAAGAATAGTTTGTTCACAAATTATTATGAGTTTTAAAATCTTAGGTTGTGTTTGTTAAAATGATCATTGAACATATTTAATCATTAAATGAGAAAATTTGTTGTTATTATTAATCAGTTTTTGTTTTGGTATTTGTGTTTTTATGGTTCAATGTTTTTAACTATTTGTTTGTTTCCTTAATTCATTGTTTTTAATGATGTTGTTTTTTCCCCTAATTTCATGTTATTGTTGATTATTGAATATTATTAATCCTCTTTAACAATGTTCTTGCAAAGAAAAAAGAAGAAGAAAGAGAAGACAAAATTCGAAGAAGAAAGAGAAGACAAAATTTGAGGGTTGGAGATAGACTTCAATGCTGTAAATGTAATTGTTGATAAAGAGGATGATGCAAAGAAGAAGAAGATAAGCAAAGAGAAGGATAGGTATGGTGTGCCAGTGTTAAGAAGAAGAAAAAACAACAATTAATATAAGTGTATTGTGAATGTTTAATTTGTGAGTAGAATGTTTATGTTTAATTGATAGCGTTAAGGTTTAAGTTGAATGCTTATGGTTAATTGATATCATAAGATCATCAGTCATGGGTGTGACTTAAATAAGTCACTCTTGTGACTGATGATCTATATTGTATTGTTAATGTTTAATTCATGAGTAGAAACTCTTGATTCTTGAATAGTTTTTACTTTATCATATGATTGTAAGTTTTTATGTTTATGTAGAATCTGTGTTTTTGTCGTTGAAGTTTTAGTTTAGTTGATAGCCTAACATCATCAGTCACGGGTGTGACTTATTTAAGTCACACTCATGCCTAATCGGTGTTGTGAATACTTAATTTGTGAGTAGAAATTTGTTATTTTTGAATAGTTTGATTATGATTGTAGGTTTTGATGTTTTTGTAGTATTTCATGTTTTGGTCCTTAAAATGGTTTTAGTTACGTTTAATTATTAGCCTCTTCGTGTTGTTGTGTTATGGTCAGACATAGGTGTGACTTATCAAATCACACCCGCGAGTGAAAAAATGTTTAAAAAATGTTAAAGTTATAGAGATTGAAGCTCAGAAAAAAATTGAGTTTGTTGTATATATTTAATAAAGTTTTATTTATCTAGAAAATAATTAAATAACATGTAATATTAAGATTAGTACTAAAATGGGAATAAGCTAATCAAGTTTATATTTAGAATTTCACATGAAGCTCTATTTACAAGAATTATATTTTACAAAAATTTGATAAAAATGAAAACACACCAGAAAACAAGAAATGTTAAAGAAAAAGAAAATCAACATAAAGTAAGGAAAGTGTTTTCTTTTGACATGTTGAGATGTCTATTAATTTTGAACAATTACTTTATGGATTTGCATGAGTTTGATAAAGAGAACTGTTGTATGCCACAAGTAATAAACGGTTATGATCCAAGTAACAAAAAATTATTCACGATTGTGATTTAACAACAAAAACCATCATATGAACATCCAGAATTTTGACGTTTAAGAAAACATGAAATTAAAGCACAGAAATCACATGATTATTTTGTTCTAACAGAAATAGCTTATGACAATTTTGGTTTTTTGTTATTGGGATTAACATCTACATCTAACTACAGTGTGGGTTCAGTATGGCTGATGATCATATCTGCATCTGACTATGAAGTGGGTTGACTTTGGCTGAATCTTTTATCAAGGCATTGTCTGAGTGATGAAGAAGATTTAGCAATATGTTCTAAAAATATAAAAATTCAAATTATATTAGCTACAGAGTACATAAGGTAACATGATTTTTTGGTAAAAATGCCAGATAGATAAATAACAGATCATAATAAATTAAGGAATACTTGAAATAGGTGGAGTTGTAATTTCAGTAGCACTATTTTGATCATCAGTTGAATATCATGTCTACTTAATATTTGAAGAGTTACATATATACTGAATATTAGTATATAATAATTAATAATAATTAATAATTAATAATGTTGGGTCATGACTAACATGTATATTAAATATTAATATTAACTACTTAATCTATTAATTATATTTAAATATATCAATTAATTATATATATATATATATTAAATTTTTAATTAAAACTGAATAAATTTAATAGTCATTTAAGTAAATTAGTATTAATTAGTTGATTAAAATTGATTATTAAAATAAATAATTATTAATTGAAGGTGTTGATTGCCTAGTAACAAGGAAAAGAAAATATTAGTTATTAGTTGAATTACAATTAATTAATAATTAATTATAATTGAAGGTGTTGAATTACAATTATAATGGTGTATAATAAATGCATAGCAAAACAGGTCTTCTTTCTTCTTTACGCATCTGTCTCTCCAGTTTCATCTCACAGAACTCTCCTTCGACAGATTTTGCAGATTTTGTTCCAAGTTTCTACCAAATCTTGTAAGTTTACTTAAAATTTTAATTAAAACCTTGACATTTGTGCACATTCTTGTTGTTTTTGTTTTTGGTTTTCCTTTCTTCCCTCCATTTTGACACATTTCTGTCTCTAAGGGTTGTATGTCTTCTCTCCTTAAATTTATCATGTTTCTTTCAGTTATTTTTGTAGGTTTTCATGCCATTATGCCTCCAAGAATGAAGAAATCTGTTGAAATTATTGAAGCTAAGGCAACTGATTATGACGCTCCTTTTCTCATTTACTCAAAGGAAGAAGGTTTGAGGTATGCTAGTCTAAAAACTAGATCAACTCTTATATCACGATATTTCAATTTTGAAGTGTTAGACCAAATATGGCTGAAAGATAAATTGATGAGATTGTGTAATAAAGGTGGTTGGGGACAATTTGTCCAGATGGATTATCCCGTTTTTCATGAACTAACCCTTAAGTTTTTCACTTCATTAAGGTTTGAATCGAGTAAACTAAAAAAATTTTGGTTTAGACTGTGAGGTTAACTTGGTAGTTTGGACGAGAAGTTGTTAATTCAACTTCTCCAATTTTCTAGGTCAAAGGTAGAAAATTCACATCAAGACTTCTCACTTACAATTTATTGGAAGTTTTTAACTGACTTGCCGGAGTTCAACACTCACAACGCATCAAACTCTCATATTGTTAATTCTGAATGGTTACTGTTGCACAAATTCATATGTTATGCTATGTTCGGTAAAACTCAAAGCAATAAATGTTCTACTAAGGATTTTTTGTGATTATATTGTATAGATGAGAAGATTAAACATAACATGTTCTTTTTTTTCCCCAATCTTTGACCCAATATGTGGCAAAGAAGGGAATATCGCTAGGAATAGGTTATTTAGCTACTATTTTGGCCAAGTATTTTCAAATTGATGTTACTGGATTAACCCTTGTTCGTTGTGAGTATTTTGATGCACCGTACTTAAGACGTGCGGAAATATTATCACATGATAACATGGAGCTTCGAGATCCTCAGACACGTACTGCAGTGAAGTGCAGGTTTTCAGGTGGGGCTTCTAATTCTGGAGCTCCTATGGACTCATACGAATCAAGTGAGGAACTAGACATGCCAAGGGATTAGGGAAGAGTATACATACTTATGGCTAACAGTCACAGGAAGATACAAGAGCAACTTCACTAAATGAATGAACAAATGTAATTGATATCTCGCCAATAGCAAAAGCTTGAAAAGAAAATCCATAAGTATTGGAGGATGCAAGGACTTCATGTGCCATCTCCAACCCCATTGCCTCCACCCTCTCCATAAGCTCTCTAAACTCCCTCATTCGTTGCTTTTGTTTTGTGTATTTGTTTGTTTGTTGTTTCTAATTCTATTGTCACTATATATCGGTACTTGTTTTGTGCTATGATTTTTGGTTTTAGTAAATATGTTCTTTGTTTATAGTGTATTATTTTATATATTATGTTAGGAGTTGTTGCCTTGAAATTTTATCATAGTAGTCGGAATAGGATTGAGTCATATGCTTGAAATTTAAATTAGGCCACTTGGATAGAAGATGAACTATGTAGATCGGTTGAAGTAGTTGGTTACATAGACTTACTCAGAAATTGATGTTTGAATGCTTAGGTGATGTGTAGAAACATGATGGATTTTCATTTGAGACTAAGTGAGAAATTGAGCCTATATGACTCTATTTCATAGTCATATCATTTGTTTGATTGTGTGACACTTCCATAGGTAGTACATCCAACTCTAAGATTCATGCTAAATAGAAATGATTAAAGCTCTTGTTCTTTTAGCCCTTGACTTAAATAACAACCTATGTCATTGTCTCTTGCAAACCCCTTAAAGCATTTGATCTTTTTGTTTGTAAAAAACCTTCATCTTAAACCCTAAACCTCGTTAGCTTGCAGTATCACAAGTTTAATAGAGTGCTAAGTTGTATCGGGTTGGGAATCTTAACAAAATCTTGTTTTTTTAGACACTTTGAGTAGCTTGTTTGTATGTTTACTTTTATAGCATATTACATCTAGCTACTAATGTTAGTTGTGTTTCTTGGTTATTTTGAAAAGAAAGCAAAAAATAGTAAAAAGAAAAGGAAAAGGAAAAGAATGAGATATATTAGCAATAAGAAGTGGGGAATCATTGGTCATATTTTTCTTGATTATTGTGAAAAGAAAGGTAAAACAGAAAAAAGAAAAAAAGGAAAAGAAAGAGATATAATAGTAACAAGAAGTGGGGAATGGTCAGTCATATCCATTCATATGTTTCAGCTATTATTTTGTGTTCCTTTGCATACTTAGTACTCTATGAGTGTTTGTGATGAGCCCTGAAATCTCTTTGACATACCTTAAAACCTAGCCCCATTATAACCTTTAGCAAAGTCCTTTTGATCTATTTATGCACATAATCACTATGGAGAAGAATGGGTATATTTGCAAGCCTATGGTACTGTACTTTTCTATAACGAGTCTTGAGCAAAACACTAACCTTAAACACCTGAGTGAAATGAGCGAATTCAGTGAGGAAGATTCATTTTAAGTCTATGCACCTTTGATTGATAGCGTCAGAATTTGAGTTCGATTATGTACGCTCATAGTCATGATGTGTGTAATAATTGGACATTCAAGTGACCGAAGTTTGAAAGATTGCATGCTCTTAATCCTTGGGATGATGAATTGATAGAATTGATTGGTTGTTTCCTTTGTTTTAAGTGCTTTTTTGTGCGTTTTAGCTCTACTTTATTTAATCTCTAGCATTTTTTATTTTTCTTGATATTTAAAGTGTTTTGTTGTTTCTTAACATTATTTAATGCTTCAGGGTAGTTTTTGAGCCTGTTGCTGATGAACTATGCAAGTATCAAATTTGTAGCTGTGGATGCAGTATAAATGATTTAGTGGCAGCAGTGGATAAATTTGGAGAATTCAGATGGTGGAGAGGAAGGACAACGTGTGAGGAGCCCAGAAAAGGAATGAAGAGTAAAGTCATGGATTTTCTAGGATAGTTCATGATTATGAGGGGCTAAATATTTTGTAGGAGTTTTTCTTGAATTATTTGTGCAATTCTTGTTATTTTGGATGCAATTATAGATGTTTTGCTATATTTGTTATGTTTAAAGTAGTCAATAAATAATTAGAAATTATTAATAATGTTAATAATAAATAATAACATGAACGTTGAGTACATTCGGAAGAGATCAATCAATAGATTATATATTAATTATTTGTAATTATAACAGGATAAATTTAACAGTTAATGATAAATAAGTTATTTATAAATAAAGTAAATTTTAATAAATCAAGGAATTTATCGTTTTTAATCACTATTAATTATATGGAAATTAATTAATTAACTATATTTTGAATATATTAAATTAAGAAATAAAAAAATTTTGTGCCAGTAACACTTAATTCACGTCTGTCAATTAACATTTAATTAACTTAATAATAATAAGCAAGCAATCTATTAATTATAATTTAATTGGTAAATTAGTTAAATAAAAATTTTAATTAATTATATGTAATAAAGTTTTATGTATCTGGTCATTATTAATCATTAACTGTAATTATTTTATGAATTTTATATTAAATTTAAATTAAATAAGTCATTCTAAATTTTTCTTAAATTAATTGTTAACCAGTAATTGTTTAGTTTATTTAGTTATAATTAATACTAATAATTAATTAATTAATTGATGTATTAAAATATAAATAATTGATTAAGTAGTACATATTGATATTTGCTATATATGTTACTCATGACCCTAGATTATTAATTGTTAATTATTATATATTAATATTTTAGTTGTTAAATAATCACACCTGTAACTTAATAGTCACAGGAGTGAGTCCCATGCATAGTTGCGAATATTATTTTATTTTTCTCAACTAACACCTATATAATGTTATAATTAATTATGATATATTTAACACACAAAAATATAATTAATTAATTAATTAACAAATTAATTAATTTTGATATAATTTAAAATAATTAAAATATAATAGATTACTTGATTTATTTAAATATAATTTATTAATAAATTAACTATTAATCATTAAATGTTAAGTTAATTGAGTAAAAATTGATAATTAATTAATTAATTAATTGATGAATTAAATTTATAATTAATTTTTTAAGCATTATACTTTAATAGTTAGTGTATATGTTAGCCATGACTTGCATTATTAATTGTTTATTATTATTAATACTAATATTGGATATGTATTTAGCACTTCAAATGTTAAGTAGTCTTGCCTGTGACTTCAACAAGGTTTTTTAATTTAAAACTATATGATGTTATGACATCTTTTATTAAATATTTAAATATCATTACTTTGTTGATAAATTATAATATAATTTATTGATTAACTTATTATAATACACTTAACACATTAAAATATAACTACTTAGTTAAAATGTAATTAAATTAATTAAATAATTATGTTGGAATTAATAATAATTATTAAAATATCATAAATTAGTTGATTTAATAAAATATAAATTATTTATAAATTAATTATCCATGACTAACGACTAATTTTATTTAGCTATAATTAACAGTGTCATGATCATGCTTCGTGCAATTCTGGTTGAGTATTCACTGTCACAATCGTGTTTGTGCGTGATCGTGGTTTTCCCGATATTTCTTCAATATTAAGCACGATTGTGCAAATCCTCTGAGGCTTACCCTGGCACGATCGTGCAACTCTTGTGAAGCTTCCATTTTTCATAACTGCTTTGTTTCTTTTGCTTAATCTACGATTTCGAAATTATCTCTTCACTATTTCCTCTTCATGTTTACATCTATTTAAGCTCAACTCATTCGAATACATTGAAAATTTATGGCTGATTTCATTTAAAATTAATATGAAATTCATAAAAATAATCATAGTTAATGATTAATAACAACTAATTGAATATAATTAAAAATAAAATGTAAATAATTAATGAACTAATTAAACTATGATTAATAGATTGATTAGTTATTATTATCAAATTAACTAGGTATAAATTCACAAGCGTGAATTAAGTGTTACTGTGACAAAGATAAATTTTTTTCCATTTCTTAATCAAATATATTTAAATATAGTTGGTTAATTAATTTTGATATAATAAATAATAATTAAATAATAATAAATTCATTGATGTATTAAATTAAATTTTATTTGTAAATAACTTATTTATCATTAACTGTTAAGATTATAAAGTTATAATTAATAATGATTAATACATTATTAATTAATTGATGTATTAAATTATAGTTAATAGATTAAGTAGACAATATTAATATTTAATATATATGTTAGTCATAACCTTGCATTATTAAGCGTTAATTTTTATTAAGTATTTTATATTAATATTGAACATATATGTAGCTTTTCAAATGTTAAGTAGTCACGTCTGTGACTTGATAGTCACAGGCGTGATCCTCATGCACGATTGTGACTTAACAAGTCATAACCGTGCGGAGTCTTTTAATTAACAACTATATGATATTATAACAACTTTAATTAAATAATTAATGAATCTTTGATTAACTAAAACACGATTAATTGATTAGTTAATTATAATATACTTAACACATATTTAAATATAACTAATTAAATAAAACGTAATTAATTAATTAACAAATTCAATAATTTTGCTAGAATTAATTAAAATTTAAATATCATAAATTACCTGATTTAATAAATTATAAATTGATTATCCATGATTACTTGTTATATTTAATGAGTGTAGGGTTTTTTAATTAACACCTATATGGTGTCATAACATCTTTTATTAAATAGTTAATGAATTAATTTAAATATCATAATTTTGTTGATTAATTATACTATAATTTATTGATTAATTAATTATAATATACTTAACATGTATTAAAATATAAATAATAAGTTAAAACGCAATTAATTAATTAACTAATTAAATAATTATGTTGGAATTAATAATAATTAAAATATCATAAATTAGTTTATTTAATAAAATATAAATTATTTATAAATTAATTATTCATGATTAACTGCTAACTTTATTTAGCTATAATTAACATAAGCATGATCGTGCAATTCTGGTTGATTGTGCACGATCGTGGTTTTCCCAATATTTCTTTAATGTCACGATCGTGCACTTTAAGGCTTACCCCGACACGATCGTGCTTCTACAAAATCGTGCAACTCCTGTGAAGCTTCCATTTTTCATAACTACTTTGTTTCTTTTGCTTAAACTACGATTTCTAAATCATCTCTTCACTATTTTCTTTTCATTTTTACTTCAATTTTAGTTCAACTCATTCGAATACAAATGAAAATTTATGGCTAATTTAATTTAAAATTAATATGACATTCATAAAAATAATCATAGTTAATGATTAATAATGACTAATTGAATATAATTAAAAATAAAATGTAAATAATTAAT
>JAOTIZ010039448.1:0-15404 GCA_027123425.1 Erythroxylum panamense | reverse complement strand
CTGTGTCTTTCATCTGTATGCGTTTGCTTTGTTTGTCTTTTTATTTGACCTCTTTTTGTTATACATCAAAATTATATTAAAGTAAAGTCATCTTGACTTAACACAATTATCTTCAATTGCTTGAACATTGAACAAACAGTCTGAAGGGCATATTTCTAATCAAAGTTTGGATATAATTCATGAATCATTAAATCCTGATCATAAAAAGGTTGATAATTTTTACAATGTAAAGAAACTTATTAGAGGTGTTGGTTTGTCAGTTGAGAAAATTGATTATTGAAATTTGGGATGTATGTTGTTTTAGGGAGATGATGTGGAATTATAAG
Source organism: Erythroxylum panamense (assembly GCA_027123425.1). NCBI lineage: Eukaryota > Viridiplantae > Streptophyta > Magnoliopsida > Malpighiales > Erythroxylaceae > Erythroxylum > Erythroxylum panamense. The sequence goes on along the minus strand of JAOTIZ010039448.1, from coordinate 15,078 downwards.
AGTGCAAATTTTATGATCAATCTAGGTTCAAACTAAGAAAACGTACTATGAAATAAAAATTAATACCTTGGAAGTGAATGTATTATTTCGTACTAACTATAAGAATTCAAAGACTATATTCCTCTAATGTTATTGCAGCTCCGTGAGATGGCATAATGAGCATGAATAGAAAGATGGAATAATTAGCTATCCATTAGATGTACTCACATGGAAACATTTCAATAACACCCATTCTGAGTTTGCAGCCGAAAGTCAAAATAAAAGGTTAGGATTGTCGACAGATGGATTCCAACCTTTTGGTCAATCCGACCAATAATATTCATCATGGCCAATCATAATCACTCTTTATAATTTGCCTCTATAGAAGTGTATGAATAAGGCATATATGTTCTTAATGGTGATTTTGCCAGGTCCTACGAATCAAAGCATAAATTGATGTATTCTTATAACCATTGATATCTAAATTGCATCATCTTTGAAAATTTGGTGAAGAGACATATTATATGTCTCTTAAACTAATTTTTTTGTTAAGAACAGCTTTGACATGGGGTATTAGTGATTTCCCTGCATATGCTATGTTGTCTGGATGGAGCACAGTAAGCACATTCGCTTGCCCTTACTGTGGCAATGATTATGACGTGTTTTATCTTCCTAACGGGGGAAAAATATCTTGGTTTGACAACCACGAGAAATTTCTTCCTCCAAATCATCCATCTAGACTCAATAAACAAAAGTTCATTAAGAATAGGATAGTACAAAAAACTCCTCCCCTTTATAAAGTTGTTGAAGAGATGTTGCAGGAGATTGATGAATAAGGATTGCTAAAAATTACAAAAATTGAAGCTGAAGATGTTAATAGAAGCACTAGTAAACACTTCGGTTAGAGAAAATGAAGTATCTTTTGGGATTTGTTATATTAGAAAACTAATTTGATACATCATAGTCTAGATGTGGTGCATATTGAAATTCTTTTTGGTAATTTGTTCAACACCGTAATGAATATTAAAGGGAGGATAAAGGACAATGCGAAATCACAAGCTGATTTGAAACTTTCTTTATAGAAAGAATGTTTTAGATAAAGATCTTTGCATAGGTAAATATCCAAAAACATATTACACTTTGGACAAAAAACCGAGGAAACTTTTGTGTGAATGGTTGAAAAGTCTAAAGTTTCTCGATGGTTTTGTTTTGAACTTAGCAAGGTGTGTTCACATAAGGAAGTACAAATTATTTGGGATGAAAAGTCATGATTTTCATGTGTTTATGCAAAGGCTAATTTCCATTGCAATTTGGAGTTGCTACCGAATAAGGTTTGGGAAGCTGTAACAAAATTAAGTTTGTTTTTCAAAAGCTTACATCATATGAAATAAAGTTGGTTGAAATGAAAACACTAGAAAGGGAAATTTTATTTACCTTGTGCAAATTAGAAGGGATTTTCCCTCTAAGCTTCTTTGACTATATGGAGCATTTACCCATATATTTAGCATAAGGGGCCAAACTTCCTAGTCTAGTTTAATATCAATGAATGTATCCGTTTGAGAGGTAATTATAGTTAATATTTAAATAAAACTTATAGAATGTTTTAATTATTAATTGTAATAATCTTTTTTGTAATGTAGGGATTTGCATCTCTTGATGAAAAATGTTAAAAACAAGGCTAGAGTTGAAGGTTCAATATGTAATGCTTGTCATCGAGGAAAAGGCCATCTGATAGCTTGCAAATTCGACATGTTTTTGGTCCTTTATCCTTTGCTTATTTGAACCTTATTATGTTTAATTATGAGATTCTAATTAGTTTTTCTCACTTTAATTGAAGGGAAATAAATCAATTGCTAAGCTACAGCCATAGAGAGGAGACACGTGACATACGGCAGTGGACCAACAAATGCAAGGAAATTAAATGGGCAGCTGATTGGTCCATCAATGCACAGCAACAATAGAGAAAAATGAAATCAACAGAGGCAATTAAAGAGAGGCGCAAGCATGATGAAAAGCAACGTTGAGTTGAGGAGCTGATGTTTTTAATGGGAGAGCACGCAATAAGCTACGGACATCACATAATTTGGAGGACCAGCTCACTTAATTGTCATCATCAGCGATTATAAAAAGGACAACGCAACAGCTGGGCATGGACTGAAGTGAATTAAATGGGCAGAGATTAAATTGGAGGGCCAACGCAAAAGGAGAAATAAAACACTATTTTTGGATGGGTCAATTCTGTGGGCCTTAGTTTCATTAGTATATAAGTGAAAATTAGGTTTTAGATTAGGGGGGATACTTTTTCTGGCCACCGAGAGGAGCCTTTGTGTTTTTACAGATTCTGTTTCTTTAGCTAGGAGAGGAATGTCGTTTTTTGATTCTTTTCAGAACATCACGTGTTTGTCGATAGTCATGCGAGGCTAATTCCTTTAATTCAGTCAAGGGATAATTCAAGGTTGAAGTTTATATGGTTGTGAGATCTTAACGCGCTTTAATTTATTCTTTGATTACATTGCATTTATGTCTTTTCTATGATTTCTTGGGATAATTTATCCGTGGTGAATTACTGTTATTTGTTCAACAGGGCCCGTTGTTCGTCTAATAGGAATTCACATAGCCAATCAATTAGGTTAAATCCGTAATTGTTTATCCGAATTGATGCAAGTGGCAATTAATATAACTTGATTGCGTCAAAGCCTTTGGGTTATATTAAGTGAAGACATAATCTAGTTTAAACGAATTCTCGTAGTCTTTGTTGATTAGGGCAAGGTCTTACTAGTTTTTAATGCTGTTAACGAGTTAAATCCTTCGTCGTACTTAGGGTTACTTGTTGATTAGGGGTTATTATTAGATCGTATCTTAATAACCTAATAATACAATAAGATTGGTTGGGAGGACGTTCCTTTCGGCTATAACTTGTCTGCAATGTTAATTTGAATAGTTATCCTAGAGTCGATGATCAATCCATATGAATTTCATACCGCGAATTACCTTTGACTGGGTTTGTTTTCTATTGATTTCGAATTTTAATTATTATCGTTGTCTTGATTTCGTTTTTATTTTTTATTTTTATTTTTTATCGTTAAACAAAAAAATTCCCCAGTCTTCACTTTATCTTTCAATTTGCAGTTTCAGTTCTGGCTAACCTTAGGCAAGGCTAGTCTCTAGGGTTCAACCCTTCTCACCCTATTTACAGTATTCTTAATTTTTTTTGTTAAGAAGAGCAGGTCTTTTATTTTTGGTGGTTTCGACACCCATCACCATCGAGTAATGAATTCTTTCTTTCTGATAACTTTGATAGTATTCTATCAAGGAAACATAAGAGAAATAAAAGTTCCTCGTAATGACCATGGGGGAGAAATAGGTGATGTAGATTGTAACTTATCTATTTTCACATATCCTGGACGAACATATATATGTTCAATAAGAAGAATGTTAAGAAAAGAAGAAATAAAGGCTACCCATGGTTACATTTTATTGAATTGCCAAGATGTTCAACCTTTTTTGTAGTAAGTTTAAGTTAATTTTGAAATTGATTATTTAGGTTTTACATAATAATGCTTCAAGATTATACAAGGAATGGTTACGCGAGCTAATGCTAGAAAATATTGGATAATATTGCTAAAGAAGTTGAAAACCACTTTCCTGAATGGTTTGAGAAATATGTAAGTTTTGAATTGCTATAATTGAAATGGTTAAATTAATAGATCAAAGTATTTAATTGACATTATAATATTTATTATGATAATTTTTTTAATATGTAGGCCTTAGAAAATTCAATAGAGAACAAGTTCATATGTGATCTTACCAAAGGACCTTTGCGAACTGTTAAATCGTATCTAGTGTATTTTGCTAATGGATACAAATTTCATACAGAATATCATGGTCATAGCATGGCAATAGTAAATACTGGGGTTTACATGCAGGGATCACTGATGGATTACTATGTTAAAATTATTGAGATACTTGAAATTGAGTACCCCACATTGCCAATAAAAAGTGTGTGATATTTAAGCGTGAATGGTTTGATCCAATTCCTAATATTGGAAAGAAAGTACGTAGCCAATACAATCTAATTGAAATCAACTAGCGAAGAATATTTAGACAATTTGAACCTTTTATGTTGGCAATGCAAATGACTAAGGCGTATTATGTCCCTTTTCCCTGCTTAAGATGAGATAAGTCATATTGGTTGGCTTTTTGCAAAGTAAAACCTAAAGGTGTTTTTTAATTACATAAAAATAAGAAAATAAGAGAATTGAAAGTGAAGCATTTCAGGAAGATGTTCATGAAATAAATGCATGTGTAACGTATGACAAGAATAAAACTTTGAATGATCCAAATAATGAATATGTTAAAATTTCATCTAGAGAGGATGAGGAATTTATAGAGGGCGAGAGATCTGAAGAAGAGCCTGACTTTGATCCTATTTCTTCAAAAAAAAGAAGATGATGATGATGATGATATTGATTTACAATTAAGTGATGATAGTGATTAATTTGTGTAGGTAATTGATAAGTGTAAATTACATAAACTTTTAGGGCATAGTTTGATATGTGTTTAGTCGTTAATTCAATCATTTAGTTTGTGTTTATGTTAGAATTGTGTTAGTTTGTTAATCATTTGTATTTAAGTGTTTTATGGGTTAGTGGAAGCTTTTGAGCTTATATATTATATTTTTGACGTACCTTGATGTGTTTGCTAGTGTTTCAAGGTCAGTATAGGGCCACGGTCATAGCCTATGTCGGACATATGGCCACGGTCATAGAGTTTCAAAAGACATTTGGGCCAAAACAACGGTCTACAATCATGGCCTATAGGGCCACGGTCATAGCCTATGTCGGACATATGCGCAGACACTAAAAAAGGTCAAGTTTCGAGGAATTTTTTGGACCTTTTAGACCCTGGAGAAACCCTAGGCCTGCCTAAAACACACAAGAATATTTAAAGAACAACAAAAGAGAAGAAAGAAGCTTTACATTTAGCCACTCTTGGAAACCCTAAAGAGAGAGAAAAATAAGAGAGAGAGAGAGAGAAGGAGAAGAGGAAGAAGGAGGAAGAAGAAGTGGATCTCGACACCGTGGCTCCCCAGATCAGGTGGTATTCTGACGCTGCTACCTTCCTAATTTATCTAACCTAAGTTTCATTTTCTCTTCATTTCCTTTTTCATTTAAATGTATACAGTTGAGATGAATTATCTGGAAATGGATTGTGGGTTGTTGATAATGTTCTAAACTCTCCTTTGGGATTTTACTTTGAGTTAATGTTAATTTAGTTATTTTGTGTTTATTGGTTTAGGTGTTGTGATTGATTAATGTATTTGTATGGTTCTGTAACAAATTGAGAGGGTGAGCCAGATAAAAATGATTAGATCGGATTAATGAGGGTTAAGCAATTTAATTGACCACTTAATCAATAAAGTTGGTAATTTTATAGAGAGAGATCTCGTGCGAGACCCGATTGTTTATTAGAGAGCTTTATAACTAATTAGAATTGTGGGTAATTTGTGAATTGAGAGATTGCAAGTTCCATAAGGCGATTAGGGTTTACAATTTCGGTTTTAATAGTTATAACTCTAGAGAGAGTAATCAATCCAACAACTGTTTAGAATCGACACCCCATAAACATATAAATGACTAGATTAGCATTAATGATAGATAAAATCCCTTCTCTTATAACCTGATTAACTCTCTTGACGAATTTCCATTGTTATCTGTGTGACTGCTTAGTTTAATTATATTTTGGTGAAATTTTCCTGTTATAATTCTTGAATCAATTTCTCGTATTTATTTTTCGTATTCACTTGTGTAGTTTTTATTTCTTTTTATCCTTTCTCTAAGCCTTAGATGACTTAGGGTTAGGCTAGTACCCTCATTGTGGGATTGACCCTTCAATACTATAAAGTACGATCCATATGTTCGCAGTTATTGAGGGTTTTATAAATTGTAAAACTTGCTCAATAGTAATAGAATATTATATGAATAAATTTATTATTTCATCAACAATATATTGTTATATATTTGATTAATATTGTTCTGTTAATGGAATAATCAATAAAATATGAATTTTAGGTTAAAAATATACCACATAAGAGAAAAAAAGGGTATGTTGCGACTAAGGCTTAGGTTATCACCATTTGGAGGAGTCAGTGCATGTCAAGGTGAAGCATCAGGCTCTAACGATGCTACAGAATCAAGTGCTACATGTCTAGTTAGTGAACATCTAGGTGATGCATCACCCTCCCCACTTATAGTCCCTGTAGAGTCACATTCCTTACCTATTACTGCACCATCTTGCATCCCCACTATATCTAGGCCGTCAGATACTATCGATGTAACATCTACTCCGAGACTAGAATTTGAATCTACATTGATAGAGATATCATTGCTAGACGCTTTGAATGAAGGAGGTAGCCTCCAACCTAGAGCTAAGGGAGTTGATGGAAGATTTTACATTACAATTATCAACGATCTGTGAGTAAAATTCTAAAGATTTTTTAATACATGATAACACTATAGGTTTATATTGAAGTTTTAGGTTTTAATTTGAAAATGATCTAAAATAGCTTATATATTAGGTTGGTTCCATCTAGAACGTGCTTTAGAAAGATCTCATCCAAGTTTAAGGACAAAATAGAACTTAAGGGTTATTTATAGAAGATAATCTCTTAGGGGACAAAGATATTTATTATCAGGAGCTTGAGGTACAAAAGATAAATTCTTTAATATTTTTTATTTTATCTAATTTTATACATTAATTAGATAAATATTGTAGCTTATAAGTACTTATAGTATGTTTTTCTTTTTTATTTTTTCAGAAATAATTTTTTGGGATTTAAATTTTGATGATGTCATTTAAGACGTATAAGAGAGTCATGCCCGTACACATTATAGAGACTTTATTGTTTGACACACAAGAATGGTGTACAACCTCCTTATATATCTGAAGAAATATGAAGTCATTGGCAACAATACTGGGCAACACCCAAGGCAATCTCCAGTTCAGAGCAAAATTTTGTAAACAGACAGGGAGTACCGGAGGGAAAGAGTCTACCTATATACACTAGAGGATCTATGACTCACCAGGAGCACACAGAGAAACTTGTAAGTATCTAAACTTTACACTTAAATTCTTATTTTTTTACAAATTACTACTAATTAGAGTTCAACGTAATTTGTGTATGAAATTTAGAATGAAAATAAATGTGCATTATGAAGAATGATAATTTTATAAATGTCTGTTTCCATGAATGATTATGTTGTTAAGAAATTTTTTTATTTAATAGGGGCTAAATATCATAAAAATAAAGGAAACTCTGCTGAAATTTTTTTTAATTGTAGTTCACTCATAACACTTTATTTTGATTTAGGAAAACTCTATAGGCACAAAGCCTACACTACGTTAGCTCTTTTTGCACACCCACATTAAGAAGCATGATGGTGTGACCTTCGTCAACACTCGATGCTGACAACTTAATGTATGTTCAATTTAAACTTTAATATTAATTTGATAAATAATATTAGTTAAAAATTATCACTTATTAATATAAACAATTATAATGATATGAGCAAATACAAGAAAGCATTGAATAACAGTCTTAGAACTCTGAAAATGTTGATGAGATTCAGACATATCTTAATGTAGTTGGTGGTAGGGACCACCGTGAAAGGATTTTCAACTTAGGTTCTTTTGCAAATATATGTTATTTACAATCCTCCACAGTCACTACAACTGCATCTAGTAGGCGGTCCACATTTAATGAGAGAGTTGTTCAGCTTGAAAGTATAGTGGAGATGATGGCAATTTAGTTGTGACAGTCGATAGAGTACATAGCCCAATTTTATAATGAGGTGGATGAGTCAAAGAGGAGGGATAATACCTCATGAAAGTAGTCAGATCATCTGCTTTCACCAACTACATAGCTTAGATTTATAATATTTAGATACTTAAATGGATTTTATTTGATGTTTTGCTACTTTTATGTTTTTTATGAATTTTTAATTTATAGTAATAACAAACACTTTGAAGATATTTATTATTGTACATTATAATTTTTAGATTATATTACCTATCAGAATAATTTTTATATTATATTATCAATCAAGATTATCTTAAATTAGTGTAGAAAAATATCAATAGATTATCAACAGAAAATTCTTGTGGGAATTTGTAGTGAGATATGTTGAAGTTTCGTAACTAAAATTACCGATGAAAAAATGATACCATAGCTAAAATTACCAATAGAATTACAATATCCGTCTCTAAAATTACAAACGGAATACTACAGTCCATAGGTAAATTTAGCGACGGAAATTATTTATCCATCACTACAATGACTTATAGAAATTGTAATTTTATCGAGAATTTTAGGGACGGGTATTATAACTTCGTCAATAAATTTACCAATAGAAACTAATAATTCCTTTTTAGCTACGAAAATTGTAATTTTGTCGAGAAATTTAGCGACGAAAATTGTCATTTTGTTGGAAAATTTTACCTATGATTGTTTCTCTTACGACTCTTTCTGTTGATAATTTCCATCCCCAAATTTGTTTGCCTACAAAAAATCAGTATTTTCCGTTGATAAAACCAATTTTTTTGTAGTGTAGGTTCATCCCTAGAAGTTTAATCTATGTTGAGTTCATCTTTACAAGGTTTAATGATTCCTCTTTCAATTAGTATTCTTCCTGTTAGGCTAGTTTTTACAAGGTTCATGTTCACTAAATTCATCCATGTAGGGTTCGTCATTATTAAGTTCATCTCTATTAAGTTTAGATGTACAAGGTTCATCCTTACTAATTCATTCTTTTATAATTCATCCCTACCTCTTTTAATAGGTGTTCATCCTATAAGGTTCATTCTTTGTAGGTTCAACCTTACTATTGGTTGCTCTTCCTACTAGGTTCATCATTGCATATATTAGGTCGAGGGCTTAAAAATAACAAATCATCCTTTAAAGTGTTTTTTATACTCCCTAAAGCTTATAAATCCTGTTGAAAGGAAAATTTAGTATCTACCATTTTCCTCTTACTCTAATTTATCATTTAGCATAAATGAAAGTTTGAAGCTTATAATAAAGGTATAAGCTATTTGTTTGATTTGAATGGGTCACTACTACACTTTCATTGAACTACAAGATGATTGGACTCAAGAAAGAATCATGGTTTATAGAAATTAATAAGATGTAATTAACATGCTTATCAATGAATCAAATGCAAATTGTAATGCTTACAGTATTAGTACTCTACTTACATGTTAAAGGTATGTAAATCCATATATTATTGTCATCTACCAATGAATTAAAATTATGTATAAAACTAAAAGGCTTATCTGAGTCCTAAAGACTTGTGCAAGGCTTAAAGGATTGTTTAAGAGTAGGATGCATGCATAAATATAAAAAGATTGATTGAGGCTTGGAGGCCTATGCAATGATTGAAACCCTACTTAAGGCTTGTAGACCTACATGATGCTCGAAGTCCTACCTAATGCTTGGAGACCTACTTGAGACTTAAAGGTCTACATAAGTCTTGAAGGTATTTTTGAGGCTAAAGGCCTACATGAGACTCAAAGGCCTACTTAAGGTTTGGGGGTCTACCTGAGTTTCAAAGGTTAGCCTTAAACTCGTAGGCTTATATGAAACTTGAAGGTCTATTTGATAAATAAAAACCTACATAAGATCAAGGAACTTACAATGCTTAAAGACCTATAAATTTCATTGTACTCTATTATTACTCTCTATTATGGTCAAGTAAGCTTGGGCTAAAGAGACTAAAGGAATCTTTTAGACTTATAGAATGTGTGCCTTCTATTGCTCTAGAGCTAAGGGACTTTCTTAGACTTGAGGCAAAAATGCCTTTAAGTTTTTTCCTTGATGATAGGGAACTAAAAGACTTTCTTAAACTTGAGACAAACATGCCTTTAACTTTTTGATTTGATGTTAAGGAGCTAAAAGACTCCTATAGACCTTACACATGCTTACATTATAGTTTTTATCATAATGCTAAAGACCTAAGAGACTCTCCTAGAATTACTATATATAGGGATGACAGCAAGGTCTGGGTCTAGCCAGACCGTTCCAAAGTCAACAGGCCAAGCCCTGGTTAAACAAGCCTTAGGCTAAACCTCATACTCAATTTTTTGGGCCCAATCAATCCTCAGGCTAGCTAGGCTTAAGTTCACGGGTCGATGGATAATGGCAAATGATTTCATTTTGACATTTTATTTTCCAAAAGTAATCCTTAGGCTTAATTGAGCCTCAGGCGGGGTTCAAGCCTGTCAGGCCTGAGCCTCATTAACTAATTGCCATCCCTAAATATAAGTGATCCCTTAAGTTTTTATCTTGATACCAAGGAGCTAAGGCACTATTCTAAACCTAAGGTAAGTGATCTTAAATTTTGTTTTTCAAACTAAGAAGCTAAAGAGCCCTTCGGAAATATGGCTCATGGTCTTGGGATTTGATCTTAGAATTAAGATGATATTTAATCATAGAATTAAGATACTAAGGTATCCTCATAGATCTAGGGCTCGAATTCTCAAAGATTTATTGAAAATAAGAAGTGGAGACTGAAAATTTAAAATTTATTAATAATGTTAATGATAACTAAGTAATTCAAGCTACCTGTTGTTTCAATATAAGTTAAATGTATGCCATTTGATACAATTGAGAACTTTGTACCATCCATGTGTTCTAACCAATAACTTTAGACTTATACTACATGTTTGATAGATCACCCTTTGTACTAGATGATCATCTTCTTAATATGTGTCCTTAGTCTTAGATCTTATAATTATGTCCCTTTTTACTTCCTCCCTTGTGTTAGGTCTATGTTTGTCTCCATTAATTTTCAAAATTTCCTTGACAACCTTTAATTTAACAAGTTATTAATTACCTTGCAAAAATTTATGCAATCTTCAGTCTTATGCCTTAAGTCTCTATAAAAATAACAATATAAGCTCTTTTTTTTAGGCATTCATTGACATCTTCTTTAACGTGTTTTACATATCATTGTCTAGGATGTAATCCATAATCTTGTTTATTGAGGTGTTAATGAGTGGAATCTCCATTATGGGTGATGGTTACGAGGGGTTAGGGTTAGAGGGATTATTTCCTTAGGAAACCATTGGAGGGTTATTTCAATGAAATCTCCTTAGTCCTCATCCTCATAACACCTCAAACCACAAGGGGCAAGCCCACACCAATTAGACGCCTAAATTACCACTTGACTTCTGTATAAAAATTGTAGCTCTATCTCTCTAGTTCATTTTGAAAGAAGAATCATCTCATTCGGAGCTCTATAGATCAAGATATGCTTAAAAATCCAAAGTATGTTTATAACTTAGTCATGTTCTCCCAACCAATCCCTCAATTTCTTTCCATAAATCTTTCTCAAATCAATACTAAAGGCTATCAATTTTTGTAGAGAGCTATAACTTTTTTAGGAATCTATTGGTTCAAGAATCACTTCATTTGGAGGTCAGATGATGAAGTTATGGCCAAAAGAATCAAACATGCGTTTGTCCTTAATCATATTGGACTTGTTTTTGAACAATTGGCAATTGGCATAACTTTCGCTAGAGATGTTTAATTAAGGTGATCTTAGATGATTTTGAAGAGAAATTCTAGATCTACAACTTTTGTGAAGACTATGAAAAGAGATTTTATCATTTGGAGGGTCAAAACACGAGCCGTGTGAAACCCCACGGGCAGATCGTGTAACCCACGGGTCTGGTGGACTTTTCATTACTGGAATACATGATTGGCGTTGATTTTACCCGGCCTGACCATGTAACCTTTGTGTTTTCACAGAAATTTCACTCTCTAAGATCTCTTCAATGGATCCTACATCTATTCTAACACCCCTCTCACTCATATTCTGTCCAAATTCAACTTTCCTAATACGACATCACTTCATTTACCATAATCCTTCTATATATACATCCTATGTAATATCACCAACTTATAATGATCATATCTCTTGACTCTGATATCCAAAACTTTCATGCTTTATATAGTTGGAAAGCTAAAAGGATAAGCTACAATTTTTGTGAAGACAACATTGGCCAAATTCTACCTAGATCAATACAGATTTTCCTTTGAGTTCAGAATACATTTTCTACACCTATGAAAGCTTGAAAAATGCAAGATCTCTTCATATCAATTCAACTGCTAAATACTTTTCGTTAAACTCTTAAACCTTACCTTAAATGATTCATTCCATTACAACCTTCCCAATCACTAACATGCCATTCTAAAACAAACAGCAATTTGCAATCTCAACGAAGAAGAATACGCACATGCACATTCCACTTTCACAACCATCATACTCAACCTTTAAAATAACATATTCGTACACAAAAAGGAACTTCTAAATTTCTCATTCTCATTGCTAAACAAAGTAAATGTTTGAACAAGCTTTACTTATATATCAACATACACATCAAAAGCTTAGTAGAAAGTACAAAGGATGCTCATGTTTGATATGCCCATAAAGCTATCCAAAATAATCACTAACTTAGTACAAAAGATTTCTAGCTATCTTAGAGTTTTCCAAATGCCTTTGCAAGGGTCGCTAATCTTCTCGTTCTGCACCTGAGGAGGGAAAAATGATGGGTTGAGCTACACATCTCAATGGCTAATATATTTATAGCCATTGGCAACGAGCCACACAATCAAACATATATATGAATATTCATATATGCATACACGTCTTATCATAATCTAACAACGTAAGTTCAGCATTCACAATTCTAGTTCACAACTCATAATTCAATACGTCATCACATAAAACATATTGGATTTAATTTCTCATCAAAGCATAACACTCAAATTGCATCATAACTTAACATATCAAAATACATGCACAAATAAATGGCTCGAGAGTTTTATGGAACAAAACGGAGAGACTGAAGTTTACAACGTGAACAAAATAAGTCTGATTTCTCAGGATCTCGTGACCTTAAGCGGGCAGCCGGGAGAAGGTTATAGGTCAACATGCACCTAATTAATGAAATGGGTTCCTCTCTTGCCCAATCACAAACAAATTTATGCTCAATTCAATTAATCACAAATTCTTAGTCTCATGCTTTTTCTTCTTTCCGTTTAATCAAAAAGCTATTATACAATTCCAAGGCATAGTATAATCAAAAACACAATTCAATTATATCAAAGTGTCATACATCTTTCAATGCATGACATGAAACAACTCATCATGATTTTTCCATATCACAACAATTCAAAACAAGTCATTTTAGCACACAATACACATATAAGGCATTTTGCTCATATTACATAACAACTATAAATAAATTACCCACCTTATTTCGCTTAAAAATCCAAATTCAATTATGCCCTTCCTCTTGCTCTTAGATAGGGTTTCCTTGATTTCCTAACATAATCAAAATTCTCATTCAATCCACATTTAAATGGAAATCCCCTAAAACTTTCATAATCAACACAAATCAAGCTCAAACTTAACCTACTTATAGTCCATCTAGGTTAGAAAAGCCAAAACCTAGTTTAGAAACCCTAAAATCATATGGGTTCTCTCAAATCATCTTCTTCCAACACAAACCCTTCATTCTCTACACCAAACCCCTTTCTCTCTCTAACTCCTCTAAAAAAAACAAGAAGAAAAGATAAACTTACCTTGACAAATCTTCCTCCTTCTTCTTCTTCCCAAATTTCTTCTCTCTTCTTCCATGTTTTCTCCTTCTTTTCTCTGTTTCACGTTGCTTTCTTTTTCTTCTTTCTTATTCTCATGACTCCCTCTCTTATTCTTCTAATTCAAGCCACATTTTATTAGTCTTTCCCACTTTTACCCTTTATTTATCTTGTCCTTCCCATTATGCCCTCCTTTTGTCTTTAAAACTAACATCTTATACTTCTAACGCCTTAACTAAATCCTTCCAAAATCCAGAAGGAATTTGATAACACTTCCTTCTCAAAAATGTTCCTAATTTTCCTAATTTTCTAATGTCACCAAAATCATTCAATTTGGTTCAAAAATCTGAAAGTTATATCCCAAACATTTCTGAACTATTCTTATACTGAAATAATATTCTGTGCTCAACTTCCATCCAAAAATTGAAATTCTTAAGGACTAAAGTAGAATTCTATTTCATCAGATAATTTGTAGCCCTATCTCTTTAATTTAATCTAAATCAAGAATCATCTCATTCAGATAAGTAAAGAAAAATTTATGGCTAAAACACCGAAGCATACTCAATGATCATGTTTGAACTATATTTTCTAGCTTTTAACTTCCAACATTTAACATATAACCCATCTTGTACCTAAACCATCTTTTCTACTTCATTTCAAATTCAAGAATTTTCCTTTTTCTTTACACATGAATAATCACCAACAATTTTTCATTTAATAGTCCTAACTTCCAAGAAAAGTTGAGGGTCTAACAATAATAGCCTATGATATTTATTTTAGAGTAAAGAATTGTTATTCGACTAGGTTAGCTCATAATCCATGATTATAATATCGAAACATGTTACTACTAATATTTTTATTCTTGTTGATATTAATAAGTTGATAAGTGAAATATCAAGTTTAATGGAAGGTCAAAGTAATCAAAAGAGTGAATTGAATCAATTAAATAGTAAAAGATAAAGAAAATGAGCAAAATGGAATATATATGCAACATAAAAGAGCTTTACCAAAAATCAAGTGAAGTACTACAAATAAGGGGGAATCAAACCTATCAATATTTAAATAAATTATTATAATCCTTCTTGTAACCTTTTGTTAGTAGTTTCAATGAATTAGGGGCTTATTTACATATAGGAACTAATGTATAAATCCTTTTCATAATTAAGAATTTTTTTGAAATTTTAAGGAAAACCTCATGATCTTCATATAAACTCTAGAAACCTTTTGAAATAATTTTTAGTCAAGCTTTTTATTAAAGTAGTCTAGTATAATCTTTGAAGGAACTTGAAAAGTTTTGTTTCATGAAGTTTGGTTGAGCAATATGAGGAATTGGTTGACCAATACTTGTAACATCCCGTTACCGATGCGATGAGCATATTGGTACGGGTAGTTCTGTTAGTGCATATATTGTGATCGAGTGCTTTGTGGCCTACGATTTT
>JAOTIZ010039422.1:0-15409 GCA_027123425.1 Erythroxylum panamense | reverse complement strand
ATCTTGATTTTCACAAATCGACTTTATTTAAATTTCATCTGACTTGAAAATCATCAACAACATAATAGTTAACTTGTACCATCATTAGTCGACTAGTGTACCACCATTTTAATCCAAATGCCTGAAATTATTTCTTAACCAATTCTTTAAGTTTTATTATTATCAAAACATAAAATGATTTAATTTGTCAACCTCCATTGGTCTAATAGTGATTTTATATTTGAATTATGTAATCAGAAAAAAAGATTTATAAGTGTAAAAGTGTATCAATCAATGTATATATTTGTTATTTAGGTTTAGAAAGGAACATGAGTTAATGAGAAACTATTATTGTTCTATTTCTTCACATTTTTCTTTTACATAACTTTATTTCGATATGAAGTTATTAAGTTAATTTTGATATATTTCTTCATTTATTTTACAATAAATGAAAGAAAGTTCAAGTACTCCTATTCAACCACTTCAGCGAGATTTAATGATCCAACTTAGGCTCATGCTGGATTAATTCCTGGAATGAAGAACTATTCTATTTGTTTGTTTTGTAACACGCATTTGAAATATAAAGGAATCACCAAATTAAAAAAGCATTTAGCTAAGATCAAAGGTGATGTGGAGCCTTATAAAAAAATGAGTCATGATATGAAAAGACAAATGAAGACTTTACTTAAATATTATCAGTATAAGAAAGATAAAAGGAAAAGATTGAATTACAAAATTGGTAGTGGAAGTTCTTTTGTTGGTGGCTAAGATGATAGTGAGAATGTTGAAAGTAGTAGTTTTCCTACTAAACAAGAAAAGAATGTTACACCTAATGATAGGAAAAGAAGAAGGCATGTGGGTTTTTTTTTACACCACTAATAATTCTTAGAGCTCAACTTTCAATTCTCAATGCCTTACAATATAAAGAAGTGACTCATAATGTGGATATGACAATGGCTAGTTGGTGGTATGATTCACGTATAACTTTCAATACTACTCAATTATTATTAGACTATGGTAGATGTTATCACCTCTTACGGTCTAGGATATAAAGCTGCTTTAATTGATGATTACAAAGGTGAACTTTTGAGTAGCTCTATTTATAAAATAAAAAGTTATTTGGACAAAAGAAGAGTGAATTAGGATACTTTTAGATGTTCAATCATGTGTGATGGTTGGATAAATGAAATAATATTAATTTTTGATTTATTTTGCAAATGGGACAATGTTTTTAAAGTCTATTTATGCATATAACCTTGTTAGGAATATTGATACTCTATTTAAGATATTTGATCAAGTTGGGCCAAAAAATATTATTTAGTTTATTATTGACAATGATTCTGGTTATAAAGTAGCTGGAAGAATATTACAAAGCAAATATAATTCTTTTTATTGGACTCCTTTATGCTACACATTGCATTGACCTAATGTAGGACAATATAGAACATGCAAGATATTTTTCTATTATTGATGAGATTGTATAGAAAGCCAAAAAAATGACCAGGTTCATCTTCAATTGTGTACGAGTCCTAAATTTGATGAGAAAGGATTTCATAATGGTATAAACTTGTGTCGACCTACTATTACATGATTTGTAACTAATTTCTTATCACTTTAGTGTTTTATTCTTATGAAGAAAGAGTTGAGATAAATATTTAAAAGTGATAAGTGGGTTGCATCTCCGAATGCTAAGTCTAATGTTATATTGGAGGTTTTTAGAACTATACTTGAAGATACTGAATTTTGGTCCCAATGTTAATTTGTCATTTGAGTTTGTGAGCCTTTGGTGAGTATACTTTGTTTGGTTGATAGTGATGAGAAGGCAACAATGAGTTATTTTTTATGATGTTGTGGAGAAGGCTAAAGAAGCAATCAAGGTCAATATGAAAAATAGATCTTCCTTGTACACGCCTTATCTTACAGTTATCAATGAGAGATGAAAAAGGCATCTTTACAATATATTGAGGGGCTATTTTGCAATTTAAAAAAAAGCAAGGACTATTTTATAAATTTAAAAATTACTCAAAATGGTACCCGATATTGACCGATATCAGTATAACACTGTACCGGAAAGAAATATGGTACCGATATCATTACAATATTCATAACTTTGCTCCTCACTGGTCCGTAAATGGAGTAATAAGATAGGGCTTCTTTAAATTCCATTTTGTCTAAAATCCATGTTTATTAATTCTTAGTACCTATCTCTTTTACACTATAGTTGGAAAGTACTTGAAAAAGATGAAACAATAAAAGAGAGAGAGAGAGTTTTCAATGGGCACTATTTCTGTGTGAGAGAACTTTTTAATGAATTATGTGTAAGAGAAAGAAGAGAAATTTACAGTAAAATAGTAAAATGACATTTACTTTAAATCTCATATTTACTTTTAGTTTGTTTTTATTAGACTTGGCAATTAAGGTCAGCTAGGCACAGTTCAGGTCTCAGATTAGGACTTGGGCCTATTTTTTTTTTAAAAAATTAGGTCTCACATTAAGCTTAAGCTTATATTACCTAGGCTTAGTTTGACCCAAGCTCGACGAATATAAGGAAAATGATATCGTTTTGTGAAAAATGACATCATTTTGTATTTTAATTTTTCTAAAAAATTGGGTCAAACTTGGCCGAATTAGGCTTCGAAATACCTAGACTCAATCGGACTTAGCCTCAGCTCGAACCTGGACCTAAACAGAAGCTGTCGGATTGAACTCAAGCCTGGATTCGACCCGTTGTCATCTCTAATTTGTACCCTTTTTTGTACAATGCACTTATTAGTAATGGTAATGTATATAGGAACAAACGTAGAGTTTTTCTCCCACTAGCATTTGTTAATGTTGGCAAGCATGTTGTTACATTAATTTTAATAATAATATATATTTTTAATATTTTTACTAATAAAACCATTTATGTAATGTGCATTTAGGAATAACAATAGGTTGGAATATCGGGGTTTGCCCAAGATTGAGCTCGACCGGATAGTTTTTGTTGGGGCTCGAGCTTGATGTATTGGAGCCTGAGCTTGACTCGACTTGACCTGATCCTTTTTTATTGTAGAAAACTGACGTTATTTTCCTGAAATCGACGTTGTTTTATTATAAGTGTATGCCTCGAGCTAGGTTAGGTGAGCCTAGCTTGAGTCCCATTTTGAAAAAAATTAGGCAAGAGACCCTATTGACTCAAGTTTAGCCTGTTAATTATGGTTGGATCGGGGAGTGCCAAGTCCGGCCTAGGTCCAAATGCCATCTTTATGTACATCAGTACTATATTGTATCAAAACTAAATTTGATATGATATTCACAATATTGATCGAACGTTACCAAATGTTTAATGTTTAGCTTTTTCAGAGAGTTCGGATGATTATAAAAAATTATAATTTAAATATTATCAATTAATCCATTAAGGTTTTAGAATTTTTATCAATTTATTTATTTTTTAAATTATTTGGTACACTTAATTACAAAGACACTATTTAAAAAAACTTAATTATTTGTTAAAGAAAGCACAATATCTTTAATACTCTTCCAAGTAAGTTGAAATGAAGTTACTCACATCACATTCTACTTAACCATCAAGTTGGACAATCCCTTTAAAATTAAAAAAGAAAACAAAAATGATAATAACAATAACAAAATTGCCAAATCTGTTAGCTTCACTTCCACGCTGTCCTATCGATATTCCCTCCACGCCCTTTCACATTCTCAAATCATGACCATCAAAACGATGTCCACTGTCGTAATTCTACCTAGAATCACATTCATTTTCTCTTTCCCTCTATAATTTTAAACGCCAAACAAGAAAAGAAGCCCAAAGCGAAAAAAGCCAAAGAAAAAGCTACGAGACCGATCGGAGACTCGCCGTCGCCGTCATTGCTTTACCCCCACAGCCACCAGTAGCGAGGATAAACCAAGATGATGAAGTTCTTCAGTAGAGGTAAGGAAAGCGGCGGGGATTCCTCGCCGCCGTCCTTCTCTCCGTCGCCGTCTTCTTCTCCTTCGGCTCCGCCGGTCACCGGGCCTGCGAGGCCAATACGGTTGGTGTACTGCGATGAGAGAGGGAAGTTTCGGATGGATCCCGAAGCAGTCGCAACTCTCCAACTTGTGAAGGAACCAATTGGCGTGGTTTCGGTTTGTGGTCGCGCTCGCCAAGGGAAAAGTTTCATTTTGAATCAGGTTCTTTTTCTAGATATTTATTACGTGCTGAAGATAGAGTGGAAATTTGGATTTTCTCTTTGACTTGTTGAATGACTCATGACTCTGGGGTTCGTAATTTTGGGATTTATTCCGCAATGTAGGTTTAATTTGTTCTTTTGGATTTTAGGTTTAATTTTTTCGGGGGGGTTCAGTTATTTAGGGCTTTTTGTTATGTTGCAATTGGTACTTCATGGATTTGATAACACATATCTGTGTATTACGAATGTACTCTGGTTGCTTAATTTATGCGAGTTTAAAGACTGTTAATGTTGCAACTATTAGCATTCCACGTCTATTTTGGATTATTCTTGACTTATGGATGATCCACGAAGTTAGTTGTCTACCAACAGTGTACCACTTTCCAAATCTTGTAATTTGTGATTCATACTTCTAAAGCTGCTTTCGCATTGTTGGTTGTGTTTGAAAAACCTGCAGTTTAGGCCAGAGGCAAAATAGCTCCAAACTTAGGTTTGAAAATCGCATCTTAACTGAAACTTATTATTTTGCTGGATGGAGTGCTTTAATATGTCTAGAATGGAACTGAGAAGGGTGCCAGACAAATAAAATTTATCTAGTTAGAACTTTTTGGTTGTTGGTTACCTATGTAGTGGTGGACCGTATCGGCAGAATTATGGGCTTGGATTTGTATTCCGATCTTTGTTTAGAGGTTAATCAGGTTGTGTAAATAATTCTGTGTCCAAAGGGCAAGGAGTTTACTGTCTCTTACTTTTGCTAGAGTAGACACTTTGTTGGTGATGCTGCTGCAGTGCTATTGTCTACAAGGGTTTTCATCTTCTTTCATGTTCTGATAGGTAGAGATATTAAATGTGTTGACAATTATACGTTACCAAGAAGGAGTTTATCAGGCTTAGGAACTTAATTGTAGATGTGAAGAAGATTAAGAAGCAATTAAATAGCTCACGTAATAATTTGGTGTTTAGAAAAGCAAGGGTCTCAGTATGCAGTATGCAGTATGCATGTGGATATTGAAGCAGTTGGAAGTGAACTACTGATAGAGAAACTTGTCATGAAGAATTCTTTTTATTACTAATCGCATCTGTTTTGAAGGTTCTTGTCAAAATTTTATTATCCTGGTCATAGTTAATTGCTTTTGGTCAAGCAATATCTTGACTTTCTTAAGGAAGTACGCCTATCTGATTTTCAAGGGTCATATATGTGTAACTTCTGTAATATCCTGAAGAGGAGTAAATGCTTGTTTTTACAAGTTGTGGCCTTTCTAATCTTTCAATTTTTCAGTACCGTTGAACATCGATTTGGAACAGTGCTTTTTTTTAAAAAACTAATACATTCCTTTTCTTATTACTGTTTAAAAGTGTCATTTGAAGTGTATTTTGGAATTTGGAGCATGTTTTTGATTAACATGTGCAGTTTGTCAGTACTTGTTTGATATTGTTGAGATACTAATTGAAAATTTTAACAAATGGTGTTATAGCTTCTTGGGAGAAGTAGTGGATTTCAAGTAGCATCAACTCATCGACCTTGCACAAAAGGACTTTGGTTATGGAGTGCACCATTAAAGAGAACTGCTCTTGATGGCACTCAGTACAATCTTTTACTGTTGGACAGTGAAGGAATAGATGCTTATGATCAAACAGTATGTGTTGAATTTTGGGGCAACTTACTTCTTGAAGACTACCCTTATTTTAATTTTGTATAGTAATTTACTTAATCGTTAATTGTATACTTGTTCACAATTTTAATATATCTGTTCTTTGACAGGGAACATACAGCACCCAGATATTCTCCTTGGCAGTCCTCTTATCCAGCATGTTTATCTACAATCAGGTCAGGAACTCATATTCTAAGACCTTGATACTCTTAAAGAGCATTATTGTTGCCTATACTGTTAATTTAGTTTACTTCACTAATGCATTATGATGCACTTCATAATTTGGTTAATTTTTACTACTGACATTCTATTGCTTCCAGAATACTGTTTTAAAATCCATTCATTTACTGTTCATGAATTTTTTAATACAGATGGGTGGAATAGATGAAGCTGCTCTTGATCGACTTTCTCTTGTGACACAAATGACTAAACATATTCGTGTAAGAGCTGCTGGAGGAAGGAATACGGCATCCGAACTTGGGCAGTTTTCGCCAATCTTTGTTTGGCTTTTAAGGGTATTAAGTACTAAAATAATCTTATTTCATCTGACTTTTTATCTTTATTCCATTTTCTGTAATGCAAGATTATGAGATGATAGAAATAGACACCTTATCTGCAGGATTTCTATCTGGATTTAGTGGAGGATAATAGGAGAATAACACCCCGTGACTACTTGGAGCTTGCACTGAGGCCAGTTCAAGGCAGTGGAAAAGATATAGGTTCCAAGAATGAGGTAAGAATGTTATATTAACTCTGGCTGTAACAACTCAATGAAATTTGATTTTCCTATGCTTTTGAAATATTCAGATTGATTTAGGTACGTGTGGTAAGGCACATGTTTTCATTTTATTATTACGTAAATCTTGTAGTGGAGCTATTGCTTTGTCAGATGCTGAGATCATGATTACATGACATGTTTATTGGGAATTGTTATTTAGTTGCTTCATGCGCCGAATGCTTTAACTGATAATGGTGTTTATTCCTGTTTTGCTGTGCTAATTATGCTGTAATAATTGTCAATAGATCCGGGATTCTATTCGTGCGTTATTTCCTGATAGGGAATGCTTCACCCTTGTGAGGCCTTTGAACAATGAAAATGATCTCCAGAGGATGGATCAAATATCAGTTAGTACCTTACCTTTTTCATGTCTTCCTTTACTTGTGTCAATTTCAGCATTTGTGGTCACACACCTGTGTGGAGATTGAGAGAAGAGGTGTTCATTTTTATTCAACTTCCCTGGAACTTATGTTTACTTAAAATTTGTGTCTGCAGCTGGACAAGCTCAGACCGGAATTTAGATCTGGTCTTGATGCATTGACAAAATTTGTTTTTGAGAGAACAAGGCCCAAACAGCTAGGGGCTACAGTAATGACGGGCCCAATTCTTGTTGGTATCACCGAATCATACTTGGAGGCTCTCAACAATGGTGCAGTGCCGACAATATCATCCTCATGGCAGGTCAGTATTCATTGCTTTTGCATCATGTGATTCATCACATTAGAGTCTCTTATGCCCTAGCCATCTCCTAGTGGCAGTTAAATGTATATATTGGCGAAGGTGTATGTGCCTGGTAAATGAGTCTTGGTATTAATTTTGGTACTGAGTTATCCTAAGCAAGTCACTTTCTCTTGTTCTGAATAATGGAGAATCTTTTCCAATGGGAGTATATTGCTACTCGAAAATTGAAATTTTAGCTGTAAACTGAATTTAAAAGGTCATCTATTTTGGGTTTGAATATGATAGAATCAGACTTTTCGAATGCAGAGAAGCAATGGCTTTTATTGGATTGTTGACCAAATTTATCTTCGAGTTTTGTTTCTTACTATACTATTCTCCACTTGAAATAATTATTGATGTTCTCTGTACCATGCAACCATTATATTTGAGGTAGATTACAGATTTTTCTTACATAGGTAATCTTTTGAAATAGGTATCTTTTGTGACATTGGATGCTACAGACTTATAATTATTCCATATACTAATTTGTTGTTTTTTCAGAGTGTTGAAGAAGCTGAGTGCCGAAGAGCATATGAAGCTGCAACTGATACTTATATGGCTACTTTTGATTGTTCAAAGCCACCAGATGAAGTAAGTCCCGCTGATATGCTATTTGTTTAATTTTTTCTGTCATTATCTAATTTCAGTTGTTTTAGGTCGTTTTGAGGGAAGCTCAAGAAGAAGCAGTTCAAAAATCACTGGCTGTATTTAACGCTAATGCTGTAGGGATTGGTTCAGCAAGAAAGAAATATGAAGGGCTTCTCCAGAAATTCGTTAAAAAGGCATTTGAGGTAATGATATACCTTACTCGGGACCCATCCCTTTTGTCTTGATCACTACTCAAGGCTATAGTACAAATAGAATGCCAGGCAGAAACATTTGATCTAATCTTGTGTTGCTTACTGTTCCCAGCAAGTTTGGACTTTGGGTCTCTAGTTGGATGTCATATTTTGTAATTTTAGACCCTCTGGAAGTATGAAATCAAGCTTTTTGACTTTCGTGCCTGTTCTCATCTTTAGAGTACCTTTCATATGGCAGTAGAAGAAAAAGGAAAAGAATTTAGCTAGGATGAAATGCTCTAGAAAATGAAGGAATAGAAGAAAAGTGTTAACCATTGGGGATGAATAGGAGAAGTAGGATGAGCTAGGCATATCTGCTGCCAAAATGCAAATTATCATGAAAACTTTCAAGGCTAGCTCTTTGTCGGCTATTGTGGAAATTTCAGTAACTTCCAAACTTTATTTTGTCCACTGGTGAAGGCCATTATAAAGTAATGCAATAATGTTGCGAGCATTGAAGGCTCCTGCTTAACAAAACCCCAAGTTGATAAAATGATATTACAGAAAAAAGATAGTGGTTTGAATTTGTGCTTTGTTAGGTTTTGTACTTCAACAATAGGATCAACCCTATTTCACCAAACTTTCACCTTGTCATCATGGTCAAAAAGTAGAGGTTTGTACTTCCATATTATGGGATCAGCTCACAGAAGACCGCCGTTTTGTTTGATAACAAAGAATATTCTAATTACTAAATAGTTGGTTCTAAATTTCTTATGGCCATGGATGCAGGATTACAAGAGAAATACATTTATGGAAGCTGACTTGAAATGTTCAAATACTATACAAAGCATGGAAAAGAGACTGCGGACAGCTTGTCATGCTACTGATGCTAATGTAGATAAAATTGTGAAGGTAAGCAGTGGCTCAGGGAATCTAACATGCTCTTAGGAGTTTTATTGTTATTGTTTCCTTGTGTGGTTGTGGTTTAAATTTGTAAAATGTTGACTAATGGTTGTAGTTGATAATTCCTTTGTTATTTTCTTTTTGTTTTCCTTGAAAGTTAACATGATTATGTTGAAGAGATTGTTAGAGTAAATCACAGCTACTTTAGCCGTGGTAGAAATACTTTTATGCTGAGTACTGTAGAAATACTTTTGTGCTGTGTTTGAAGCGGCAAGAACTAGACTTATATTTTGTCTTATTAAGGCACATAAAACTTGTGCTTTTGCATCAAGATCTTGGTTGTAATTTGGGCTGTTGTTGCATTGTTTTAAACATGAAACTATTTTATTGCTTGTGGAAATGTTGTATAGGTTCTTGATGGCCTTCTATCTGAGTATGAAGCTTCTTGTCATGGGCCAGGAAAATGGCAGAAATTAGTCATGTTCCTCCAGCAAAGGTTTGTGTCAGACCCTTCTCCTTTCCTATTTGGTGGTAGGTTTTGCATGTTGTTTTGTTGATCCTGACAGAACCATTTTTTTTTGTGTGTATTCGTGCCTATAGTTTAGAAGGCCCAATATTTGACCTGGCCAAGAGGTTGAATGATCAACTTGGATCTGAAAAGAGTTCCCTCATCTTGAAATGTCGCTCTATTGAGGATAAGATGACATTGCTTAGCAAGCAACTTGAAGCTAGTGAAAGAAACAAATCCGAGTATATGAAACGTTATGATGAAGCTATCAATGAAAAGAAGAATTTGGCTGATGACTATATGAGGCGCATATCTGATTTGCAAAGTAGTCGAAGTTCTCTTGATGAAAGATGTTCTAGCTTGGTGAAAGCTTTGGAATCTGCCAAACAAGAAGCCATAGACTGGAAAAGGAAGCATGATCAGGTATTGTCAAAACAGAAAGCTGTTGATGATCAGACAAGTGCAGAAATTGCAAATTTGAAGTCACGGAGCAGTGCTGCTGAAGCAAGACTGGCAGCTGCTCATGAACAAACTAGAGCAGCTCAGGAAGAGGCAGCTGAGTGGAAACGCAAGTATGATGTGACTGTAAGAGAAACAAAAAATGCTCTAGAGAAGGCAGCAATTGTGCAGGAACGCACAAGTAAAGAAACACAACTGAGAGAGGATGCTATGCGGGAAGAGTTCTCAAGCCATTTGGCTGAAAAGGTGATTTCCGTTAAGCATTCAATTTCTGAAATCATATATTAACTTATTGCATAGTGGACTGAAGATGATATCATGCATACGTGATGCAGGAAAAGGAAATAAAGGAGAAGAATGGGATGATAGAGCATGCTGAGCAGCGGTTGACAACCCTAAACATGGAGTTAAAGGTTTGCTTCTCCGATTACGTTACAGACTGAATATTCTAGGAGTAACGTCTCATTGCATGGAAGACACTAAACATGTCGAGTTTCTCACTCTTATTGCATAGAATTAAAATGTTTATGCTGGGATTATTCACAAGTCTGTTTTGTAGGCTGCTGAGTCAAAAATAGAGAGTTTTGATGCTGAGATATCATCCCTTAAACTCGAAATCAAAGAGTTGGCTGAGAGATTGGAGACTGCAAATGCAAAAGCCCAATCTTATGAGAGAGAAGCTAGGATACTTGAACAGGAAAAGATCCATCTTGAGCAGAAGTACCGGTCAGAGTTTGAGAGGTTTGCAGAAGTTCAGGAAAGATGCAGCCTTGCTGAGAAAGAGTCTAAGAGGGCTACTGAATTAGCTGACAAAGCCCGAGCTGATGCAGTATCTGCTCAAAGGGAAAAGAGTGAGCTTCAGAAACTAGCCATGGAAAGATTGGCCCAGATTGAGAGGTCCCAAAGGCACATTGAAACTCTGGAGAGAGAGAAGAGTGACTTGACAAATGAACTTGATAGAATACGTCAATCAGAGTTGAATGCAGTCTCAAAAGTTGGATTACTCGAGTCAACAGTTGAAAAACGGGAGAAAGAAATAGAGTCCCTGTTAAGATCAAATAATGAGGAGAGAGCTAGTACGGTCAAAGCTCTTCAACGTCTTCTGGATGAGGAACGCAAAGCCCATGCAATTGCGAACAAAAGAGCAGAAGAATTCTCTCTTCAGTTAGAAGTGGCACGTGCAGAACTTGACAAATTGCAGCAGGAGATGACGTCAGTTCGACTGAATGAGTCAGCGCTGGATAATAGGCTGAAAACTGCTTCCCATGGCAAACGTTTCAGAGGAGAAGATATTGAGATGGGTATAGGGTCCATTCAAGACTTTGCTGCAAATGACAACAGATCGAATAAGAGGTCAAAGAGCACAACAAGCCCTCTGATATATTCACAGCCAGAAGATGGTGGTTCGGTGTTCAAGGGCGATGAGGATACTCTGAGTCAGCAAACTGATCAGGAAGATTATACAAAATTCACAGTGCAGAAGCTTAAACAGGAACTAACTAAACATAATTTTGGTGCTGAGCTCCTTCAGTTGAAAAACCCTAACAAGAAAGACATCCTTGCTTTGTACGAGAAGTGTGTTCTTCAGAAGTCGTGATAGTTTCATATTTGATTTTGTATATGGAGTGTGACTGTAATCTTCTTGGAATCTGGTTGGGAAATTAGTGTGAATGTAGAGGTAGCTAAAAGTTACGAAAGGTATGATTTCCTAGAGTTTCTCTTCGTAAGAACAAACAGTTGGGGGAAAATTCTCTGTGCTAAGAAAGTGTAATTTATGATGCTTAAACCTCTATTCTATGCCGATGTCAGTCTACGAGTGCACTATTCTGTTTACATAAGAGGGTAATGCTGTCTAGTGAATATTGAGTTTGGAATGTAATTTTGAACTTGGTATGAGCGAGCGGCAACATGCTTTTTATGTTGTTACTTTTCAGCCTCCACTTTTGTTTTTAAAAGCAAAATTACGTCATTTTATGCTTTTATTTTTCTAAAAATAAAACAATGTCATTTTGTAATAGATTAATTTTCTTCCTTAATCTTTACATTTCACTCTCTTTGTCAGCTCTCACTCACTCACCCCTTCGTTGCACCAGTTGCCATTCACCTCCCCTTTTTGCTCCATTTGTGGCTGTGCCTTTGCCTTGTCGCCCCGCTTTCTTGCAATCTTGTTATCATGTTTTTTTGCTTCTTTGCCACCCACCTACCGAGATAAAATTCTTTTGTCGTCTTATGGATTTGATTGAAGATTAAATTTATGAAATGCTATAAGTTTTTGGATTGTTGCTGCTGGGGAGGTGTTTTTGCAAACTTTCACAATGACATACACGCCCATGTATTTGAACGTGTAAGTCATTGTGAGACAGTGAGTTTTGCAGATCCTGTGTAAGTCCACCTGTGTATAAGACCGTGTAAGTCACTATGAGTTTTATAGACTTACATGCCTGCATACATGTTCGTCTATATATGACACTGTAAGTCTACGGATACACACAATGACTTACGTGGTCACATACATAGGAGCATTCAGTAACTTTCACTATCACATATAGGCCCTAGTAACTAATAATATCATATACACGTCCGTATTTGTGACCGTGTAATTATGCTAAAATACATACACACCCGTGTGTATTGAGTGACACGATCTTAGTGACTTACAAGGTCACATACATAGAGAAAATCCCGTGTATATGATCATGTAAGTCACTGATAACTTGTAAGTGATGATTGATGAACTCTAGATCGACAATTATGATTTAGGTTTTCTTATTCTCTCCCATATTTATGAATTATTAATTATGATTATAAATAACATATATATTTATATGTTGATTGTATTAGATGGATGAACATACGCTTTCAGTAGATAGTTGTAATCCGATATCGGAGGCAGAAGTAGAAACTTTGAATCCTCTACCAAGTGAAGATAGAAGTCCAACTCCAAGTAAATTGAAAAGTGAAGTTTGGAATCACTTCAATAGACTAGATTAATGGGCAGAGTAGAAAAAGCCGAGTGTAACTATTCAGAAGATGTTGGCCGAAAGTTCAAAAGGTGTAACCTCTCATTTAAAGAGACATATGGATTCGTGTAGTAAAGATGGTATTTGGAGGTTAATCATTTTTGACCCCTAACCTTGTGAGAGGAAAGAATGAAATGACTGCAACATTATATGACAGTAAAAGATCAAGATTTTTGATAGCTTCTATAGTAATTGATGATGAATATACATTATCTATAGTTGATTGCAAAATATTTATGATGTCGCTCACCTCACTGGAACTGACCTTCAAGATCTCAACTTATAATACATTGAAGAAGGACATTATGAAGATATACGAGGATAAGAAAATGAAAATTTAAGAACATTGTCGAGTATTGGAGGATAGATTGCTATTATAATTGATATATAGACAATTGCTAACCAAAAGAAGGGTTATGTGCAATGACAACACATTATGTTAACAATGACTGGACTCTACAAAATAAATTTTAAGGTAATTTTTTATTTAATATTGTTATTATTTACTCATTCATTATGTTATCCTTGATGTTGTTCATATTTGTACATGGAAAGTTCATTTATGTCCCAACACCACATATAAGTGAAGGGTTTACAATTGTGTTGGGAGACTGTTTGATAGAATGACACCAAATTATCCATCATAACAATTAGCAATTATAACATGAATGATGCTATAATTGAAAAGTTGAAAAATAAGATACAAGTTAGAAGCTTGTTGGTTAGTGAAAGGTTATTTCATATTCGTTATTTTGTGCATATTCTGAATTTGATCGTGAAGGACGGATTGGATATTATAAAGGAAGTAATGGATTTGATTTGGAATAGTGTATTATATTGGAGTGCAACATCTAAAAAAGTTGAGAAATTTAAAGAAACTGCACGACAACAATGCTTTTCGAGTACAAAGATGTTGATTTTGGATTGTCCAACCAGATGGAACTCAATCTTTAAGATGTTGGAGTTGGCAATTCAATATATTGATGTGTTTACTAGATTAAGACAAAAAAAATTTCAGTACACTTGCATGCCTACAGAAGATTAATGGGAATTGACTAGAGAACTTTGTGCAAAGTTGGAATTATTTTATAATGCAACTAAATTGTTCTTGGTAACGAAATATTCAAATTCGTAATGTTGTTATAGCGGTATGTGCGAGATAAAGAAAACTTTATTTGATTAGATGATTGATTTTAATAAGGTTGTTTTGGTTATGACAAAGTAAATGATGGAGATGCTGAATTCTTATTGTTATAAGGTTGAACATATTGTTATAGGCTTATCTATGTTGGACTCGAGATAAAAGATAGAAGAAATTAATTTTATATGTAATGTGTTGTATGGTGATCGAGCTCAAGAGCATATAGATGTCAATAAACAATTATGATCTGATTTGTTTGATGATTATCAACTTATAATAGACAAAATTCAGGATCGAGACTAGTAGTTCAGGCTGTTTAGCTTATGTTTCAATTTTAAGTTCGGGTTTATCTTTTCAGAGCAATTTGTTACTTTCACCTACAAAATTTATATAAGAAAAAAGGGCTAAGACTTTGTACAATATGATAGAGATAGATAAATATTTGAATAAAGATAGAGCGGTCAAAGTTGAAGGTGTGCAATTCGATTTATTATTATGATGAAAGAGTTGTTGAAATAATTTATTTATCATGCAAGTAATTGCACGAGAACTATTACCAATTCCATCATCCACTGTTGCTTTGGAGTCTGCTTTTAGCATTAGTGGTTGTGTTATTAGTCCTCATCGTGCTCAACTTTATTGTCGTACTATGGAAGCCCTTATGTGTGCCTAAAGTTGGTTAGGTGATGAAAATATTGAGGATAAACTGTTTTCTTTTTAATATATCACGTCAATTTTATTTATTATCTTACCTTATATTTTTTAATTTGTATATTAATACAGCCACATGTACTAATGCGGAGGTGACTAATCATACATATACTCATAATCATACTCATCAATGAAGTGGACATTATTTTGATAAAATATTCGATGAAGAAAGTATATTTAATTATTTATTAATAATTACTATGTGCTTTTTTCCTTTAATTTTAATACTATAGTACTAAATATAGTTATTTTACATACAGAGGAAGTGATGCAAACTATTGACGGTCCTGATTATAATGATTAGTTGGTCCCTTAGTCTCTCTAGTCTCCATTCTCCACAATTCACTCTCCGTGTCTCATAGTTCCAAACTCCCAGTCCAAAACATTATTTCATGATTTTATCTTCATTTTGTAAATTGTATCATTTAAATTTTTTGGATAATCATTTTGTAAATGATGTCATCAATTAATGAATTTTATTCGTGACTTCAATTAATTGAATTGGTAAATTTAATTATAGTCTTTTTCATTTGACTAATATATGTACTTTTTTATATATTCATTTATTTTAAAATATCAATTTTTATTAATCA
>JAOTIZ010039264.1:0-15457 GCA_027123425.1 Erythroxylum panamense | reverse complement strand
CTAGGGTATAGCATACAATGTCTACTCAAGGACTCATAAGTCCTAGGATCAATTTGTTAAATCGAGATGTCATATACTCCTAACAGATGTATGGCAATGTGCTCTCGTCGTATGCTGGTCACACTGGTTATTGAACGAGTATGAGTACTGCAGAGTTTTTTGTTTTAAACCCATCATGTGTGAGTGAGAGATAATGCATTAGATACACCCATGAAGGGTATTAAAGAAATTTTCCCTTCCATAACTACCACAGGTAGTTAACAGTGTAGCATTTAAAGCACAAGAGACACAACAGATTAAAGGTCTGTGAAACAAAAACTTGTGAAAGAAGTAGAGAAACTTCAAAAACAGCAAAAAAGGCAGTACCAGTTCTTTAACATGGCTGAATGGTGCGTTCGGCTATGAATTTATCATTCTTGAATTTGTAGCTTTTGTTAAGTTTCTTAAGCTTAGGTTACGAATTTAAATTTCGGCCTTATTTGATCTGGGCCTCGCCTTCGGCAGAAGTTAAAGACTTTCTCCCTAGTTTTTAATTAAGAATCACGAGTCATATTATTACAAATAATAATTTAATAATGCAAATGCAATTGATAACAAGCCGAAACACAATCCTAACGTTGCAAGTATTGGTTTATGCCTTATAGTTAATCAGATAGTTATAGTTTAATACAAGATAATATAAAGACATTCTTTTATTTTGTATATATTTAAATGTATATGATAAAGTTTATAAGATAATTATACATTACAATTGAAATTATAATTATGATATTCGTATTGCATTTATATATTATCCTTAAATTGTTCCAAATCCTTATTCTATTAAAACTAGATATTAATATAACGTTAAAAAAACACGTGTTATGTTCTTCCTTATTAGGGATGTCAACCAACCCTTGTGGCCCGCTACCGGGGGGTAGGGATGCGTCTACCCATGGCCCGCTGCCGGGGGGTAGGGATGCGTCTGCCCATGGCCCGCTGCCGGCGGGTAGGGATGCGTCTGCTCATGGCCCGCCTATGACCCGTAAGGTCAAACCTGGCCTGTCATATATATATTCTTAAGAAAAAGTTAAAAATGACGTTATTTTTAAAAGAATAGTCAGGTCACAAGTCAATTTTGTCATCCTTATTCCTTATGAAGGAATTAGTCAGTCTCATAGATTAAAGTATGGAAATACTTAAACAAAAGTCCGGGTGTTTGTTAGATAACAAATTCATTGAACTGACCTCATATAAGAAATTCATTTGGAGCATTACATGTATATCTATGGAAATTCTCATTGTAATGATTGTAAAAGTGATCATTGGACTTGAGAACTCCAAAGTTATCTTGTATAGAAATTGTTATGTTTTGATACTACTTATAATTTATTTTAATCAAGGATAGCTCAAATAGTAATCATTGGATATAACGTGAACTATATAGAGGTAGTTGAGTGATAAAGATAAGATTCATCGAAAAAATGTCTCATTGTTCTCGATTAGTATCGATTCAAAAAATCATTGGTTGGAATGACGTTTTGTAAATAGTTTACAAATATCATTAACTGAATTAATAGCTAATGGTGGATAACTAATATAACTAGACTAAAAATAAAGTAAACATTAATTTCATGTTCTATGTCTAATTGAAACGTTGTATAATGAAATGATTGAATTATACAAAAAAATCATGCATGAAAAGATTAATCAAAATTACTTTGTTATTCCTAAATATTTGAGTTATTATGATGTGTTGCTAGACATCAATCTTAATCTATAGATATAAATTGTTTAATTATATAATTAAAGATAAATTAAAGGAGATTAATTTATCTAATCCTAAATATGAATTAAGGTCATTTAATACCATCACATTTGAAACCTAATGAGTCACACATAAAAAACGAGTTAAAGAGAACAAAGATATTTTAATCAAGTTGGATTTGATTATAAAGTTTAAAAAACTCTATAATTAAATATGAGATATTATATTTTATTTAAACACAATTGGTATTTAATTAGAATTATTTGTAATTTTAATTAAATTGAACTAAAATTAGAATTTAATTTCAATTAAATTATTAAAATATTCAAAACCTATTATAAGTAGGCTTAAGCTTTAATGGAGCTAGCATTCTTTGTTTAACCCTCTCCACAACAATTGCAGAGTTCTCTCAACTTATTCTGTTGATACAATTAGAGGCTAGACATTTGTGCAATTAAGGTGGTTGAGATGAGTCAATTTTGGATATGATTCGATGGATACGATAAGAATATAATCAAGCTTTGGAATAAGATATGAATTAAGATTTATGCTTTATTATGATTTATGTGTTATTTAATAGAACTTTAGCGACTTTGGCTTCGAAAAATAAAATACAAAAAAAGTCATAATTATTTCGTTGCTTGCAAGATTAAATCCTGGCCTGATTTTCCAACAATAAGCACAATTATAGATTCTATTCACAATAAACTTTGCATATGAACAAATAGAAAACGTCAACCTTCTCTTGAATTTGATAAGGAAATTGTTGTATGGCTTCCTTGATTATATTTTACTCAAGATAGGGCAACCAATGTTTATAAAATCAAAAAGATTCTATTAGTTTAATTATAAAAATTTTGAACTAATCAACTTTTAATTCAATTTACTTTAATAACTTTTATTATTAAAAAACGATCCATTTAATAATTAACTGGTCAATTTTCGTAAGTTAACCAAATTTCTTAAATAAGAATAAATTGGTTGATTTTTATTTAATAATTTTTAATTAAACTTTAATTTCTTTTCTGAGCAAGAATAATCTCCTCGTTTCTTCAATTATATTTTAAATTCTTCAATTTGTTCAATATTTAGTGTATAATAGTTTTATGACGATGTAATACGAGTTGAACTTTTAAACTTTAAACTTTAAACTCCTTATCTTACTAATTTATATTTCGATCTAATTTTTAAAATATTGGAAATAATAAAAAATACTTAACTTATACTTAGAGATGACAATAGGTCAAATTAAATCTGACTTAACTCTTTTTTTTGCGGTCTTTTTCATCCATACAATTCATCCCCTTCTTCACATTCAACAAAAAGGCTAACCATTTCATATAAAACTATAAATTAGAAAGCACAAGATCAATCACTTATCTAACGAGATCATGAGTAGGGGAACCAAAGGATGAAGACCTGAGGTAAGAACTAGATGATAACATTAGTAAGTCGAGTTAATATCAAGGATAGGAATTGAAGGTTTACAAAGAAATTTACTGTAAACAACGAAAGTAACAAATGGAGGATTCTTTTACAATGTTCCTGACTCACGATATGTTGAATCTACGAGAGGTTCAACTTGATTCCACCGATTTAAGTATCTTTGTTCATTCAACAACGAAGGATGGTGATTCTCCAATAATCTTCAAGATTCTCCAATAATGTTGAGACTATCTCAAGTACGCTCAATACGTACTTATAGATAAAAAAACTGATCAAGCAGTTAAGGAGATAGGGATGATTGGAACAACACGTTTTATCCTATGATACTAACAACAGTTACCTCATCCCAAGGCTTGAATTGAATATTGGTTATTATCGTGGGCAGATAACCATCAATCGCATATGCCA
This sequence comes from Erythroxylum panamense, assembly GCA_027123425.1. NCBI lineage: Eukaryota > Viridiplantae > Streptophyta > Magnoliopsida > Malpighiales > Erythroxylaceae > Erythroxylum > Erythroxylum panamense. The sequence goes on along the minus strand of JAOTIZ010039264.1, from coordinate 11,856 downwards.
ACATCTCACATTTGCACATGATGATGATAATGTTGCATATTACATCCCTTAACATTGCTATTAAACTTAATCATACATACAAATGAATGGTTTGACCGTTAAGTCTATCAAAATTCAGGAGCACTATAATAGAAACCAATTAAGGTTAGCATAGAGACATCAACCCTTAAATAAAGAGATCATTAATTAAAGACTCAGTATGTCATAGAACTATTTAATTATGTTAGGTAAAGTATCTCGAATCCCTCGCAGAGCATACTTTTACCTTCACACTTCTTGTATTATACTTATAATTATGTCACTTTTCTAAAAGAACCATAACCCGTCGACAAATAAGTATAGTACATGATCATAATTCAAATATTCTTTCATTGCCCTAATGTCAATTGGTTTTCAAATTAATAGCTTTTCCAGTAATGCTCCATAAGGTCTAATCTCTTGTGACCATCGACAACATACCAAAGTAGCTTACATTAACCATCAACCTCTTGACACAGTCTAAAGTCATAATGGCATATATTACAAGACCAATTATATGTCTTTAAGGACTCATACAATTCATTCACTCGCTTCCTTTTATGACCACAAAGCACGGCGTATGAATGAAAGCTATAATATATCAAACAAAATATCGTACAAATCTTAGTCAAGTCGTTGTTCAAGCGCCTTACTCGAGATTTTTCTTTATTCTCTAATTTAATCAAATATACTAAAGATCTCGCATTCGGCTTTTAAAAAAGACATACATGGATTGTGGGTGCTCTATATATGATCTAACTATTAGATCTCATTTTGACATCTAGCTAAGGTGACAACATAAGTGTCTCATCTTTTTGCTCGCCCTCAACAATGCCTAAAAAGTTTATCACTCGTGTGAGAGAGTTATCTAGTTTGTTTCTATATATAAAAAAACAAATATATATGAATTAAAAGGATTGGAATTTGAAGGTATTGATGATTATTGTTACTGAAATTAATTTCAAACATTTATGTTTAGCGTCTTTAATTTTAGAGTTGACGAAAAAGATTGATTCGAGTTTGGCTTGGCTCATTCCAAATCATTGAGATCAAATATGGTTTAATCAAGTTCGTTTTTAAACATACGACCTCAATCGAATTTAAAAGTCTTTTTGGATTAATTTAATTTAAAAATAACTAATTAAATTATATTTAACTCATTTCAGGTATTTGTCTCTAATCAAATTTAAAATCAAGACATGGGATCAATGTACGTGTAGGAATGAGTGAAAGATACCTAGTTCTTACTTGGTTTAAAATTTTGTAGAAAAAATATTTAATTTTTAATTAAAAATTAAATAATTTTGGAAAAGGAATTCTTCTTTTAGACCTCAGTTTAAAAATAACTATAAAATATATGAAAAATGACAATTTTCATTCTCTTATAAACTTAAGTTAAAAATTAACGACTAACCAAATGTTGCTTACGTAACGATCTAATTCAATTCTTAAACTTGAATCAAACTAATTAAACCCAACTTAACTTACTAATTTATTATAATTTTTTTAAATTATTAATTTAAGTCAAGTTTAATTAATTCTAGTTGATTTTAAGAATTGAATTGAGCTATCATGTTATTGACATTTGATCATTTAACATGTGATATTTATATTGTACGTGTTTCATTATTTAAACTTAATTTTAACATAATATTTTTTTAAAAATTAAAAATTTGAAAAGAATTTCAAGAATTTAAAGATTCAGATATTTTTCTAAAAATTTTTAAACTATAAAAAAGTTCTATGTATTTTAATCGTCATGTGTTTTCTAAATAAACAAAAATTGGTGTATATAAAAGAAGATAAATCACTGTCATCACCTAAAATCCACTTTCATGCTTATACTAACTTTGAAATTGTCAAGTAGAAAGTTTTTTAAATATTTGGAGCATTGATTTGCGTAAAGGAAGCAAAGGAAGTGCAGTACTTTTTCTTTGTTGAGAGCCCTCAAATCATAATCACAAACTTAAAACAATATCAGAATGCATTGAAGCTTGAAAAAAAGGGATTACGTAAGATCCACTTCGGTCACAATTAGTAATAAATTAACTAGCTAAGTCCACAACATATATTTATATAGTAGTGGGTATGTTGGACTAGATTGATTAGGAATCTAAGAAGACATTTGGTCCAATAAATAAAGTATTTCGTCTTTTCTCTTGACATAAGATAAAGGCTTTTTCTTGGTGCAAGTTTGCTTTAGTGAAGCCTTTTGAAATAATTTCTTCTAGTGGGATTCCCAGAATTATTGCTTTTACAATTACAAATCAACGTTTGATGTATAGATTCTATTCAAACCAGTTTAATAAATTTATGTTCAATTTATATAATAAGGTTAACGTAGTTGCTAATATTTATTAAGGATAACAAATTAAAAATTGAGTGTTTAAACGTTAAAAAAATCCAATATTTTATTAATGTTAGAAGTGCCTGATTCAACCTCAAAAACTTGCTCAAGAGGGAGATTTTTACACATTATTATTATTGAAGCAATAAATAATTTGTCATTCTGTTATTAAATTGATTGGTTAGATTTTATTCTTATTTCCTTTTGTCAACTAGCAAAGTTTGTTATTAGAGTTAGTTAGAAAGTTGTATAAAAAACCATGTTCTCTGTACACCTTTTATCATCATAAATGAAGCAAAATTATTTCTTTTTCCTCTTCAATTCTTTTTTCTATCTTTTCGATCCTAGATTTGAACATGGTATCAAAGCCAGCAAAAACCTTGATTCCTCTTTTCTTTCAGTCATTTCTCGTTAAATTCCTTCATTCCTCTGTCATATTTCGTTATAGCATCTCAACAAACACCTTCACCGCTTGACTTCAACCATCCACTTTTCCTCCATCCTTCTGACACTCTCGGAGCTATGCTTGTTTCTCATTAGCTTGTTGGCATCGACAACTACAGTGTTTGGAGCAGATCGATGCGGATTGCCCTCTTAGCCAAAAATAAACTTGTCTTCATCGATGATACGTGCAAAAAAGAAGCTTACCCAGATGAGTTCCACTCTTATTGGGATCGCTGTAACGTGATAGTCCTTTCTTGGCTTCGGAACACCGTCTCCAAAGATCTCTCCGCCGGTATAGTTTTCGCTTCTAGCGCCGCCGGAGTTTGGTTGGATCTAAAGGAACGTTTTGACAAGGTCGACGGTTCGCGAATTTTTTACCTTCATCAGATCTTTTCCTCTCATACTCAGGGGACTTCTTCGATCTCTGGTTATTACACAAAGCTTCTCCTTCTGTGGGATGAGTACGATGCTCTCGTTCAGTTCACCACCTGTGATTGTGACAGCTCTCGCAAAAATTCTTCTCATCATCTCCAGTAATGACTGTTTCAGCTATTGATGGGTTTAAATGATTCTTACTCGACTGTTCGTAGCCAGATATTACTGATGCAGCCACTACCGACTGTAAATCAGGCTTACTCAATGTTACATCAAGAGGAATCCCAACGAAAGTTATCTTCTTCATTCATCACTGCCTCGGAGCCTACTGCCTTATATTCTTCTTCATCTCAGAAAGGTTTCAAGAAGAAATTCAATGGACGCTATGATCATTGCCATGTTGAATGATTCTATTGTATCTGCATCTAATCACTCTTATGTTCAATTGCCTAATGGTAAGTCAGCCTCAGTCACCCATATTGGCAACCATAAGCTCTCTCCAACTCATACCCTTACCAATGTCCTATATATACCTGATTTCCATTATAACTTGATCTCAATTTCCAAACTGACCAAAGATATTAACTGTGCAGTGTCTTTTTTCCCAACTCATTGTGTTTTGCAGGACCTTTGCAGTGGGAGGATGATGGGGATTGGTAAGGAGCATGGAGGCCTCTACTTTCTTCAACAGTTTGGAACATCATCAACCTACATAACAACTACTGTGAACACCAAAATTCCTTATTCCATTAGCTCTTTTATGTCTTTTTAGCATTCACCTAATATATGGCATGCTTGGCTTGGCCACACCTCTGTATCCAAAATGAAAAAAATTAATGGATTACATTCTGTTTTGAACGTGAAACATGATCTTCATTCTTGTCCTGTTTTTCCATTAGCCAAGCAATCTAAACTTCCATTCCCTGATAGCATGTCAAGAGCACCATGTCCATTTCATTTGATACACATTGACCTATGGGGACCCTATCGCATCTCAACCCACAATGGCCACCGATGCTTCCTAACCATTGTAGATGACTATACCCGAATGACCTGGATCTACTTGTTACAATCCAAACATGGCACATGCACCACTCTAAAACGTTTTCTTACCCTTGTCCAAAATCAATTCTCAACCTCTGTTAAGCTTGTTAGAAGTGACAATGGGACTGAGTTTTTTAATCAGGAATGTACTGCACTTTTCAATACCCTTGGGATAGTTCACCAAAGTTCTTGTGTCGATAGCCCCCAGCAGAATGGGGTAGCAGAAAGGAAACATAGACATCTACTTGAGACTGCTAGAGCCTTAACATTTCATTCAAATTTACCTTCTAAGTTTTGGGGGGAAAGCATTTTAGCTGCCTGCTACATTATCAACCGTTTGCCATCCTCAGTCTTGTCATGGAAATCACCATTTGAAATGTTACATAAGAAGCCACCACCACTACACCACCTCAGAGTCTTTGGCTGCCTTTGCTATGCTAATGTTCCATATTATCATGATAAATTCTCCCCAAAGGCAATCCCATCTGTTTTCTTAGGTTACTCTCTTGTCCAAAAAGGATATGTGTTACTAAATCTTCACACCAAAAAGTTGTTTGTCAACCGAAACGTGGTCTTCCATGAACACATATTTCCCTTCAAGCTCAAACCTTCTGAGCAACCTATGTTCCCTGTTACAAGCTTTGGTCACATCGAAGATCATGACTACTTGAACATTACACCAAAAATTACCTCACCACAACAAAATTCAACCTCTTCCACACCTCCACCGCCTCCTGCCCTTCTCAACCTCGCTCCATCCCATAACCTTCAATCACATCCACCTGATCCGCCACCTTTCACCTTTGACACTGCCTCATTTCCACCTCTTTCACCAGCCACTACAAGGAGATCTAGCAGAATTTCATATCCACCAGCATGGCATAAGGATTATCATTTCACCAAACCCCCATCAGCATCATCCTCTTCACTTGCAATCAAAGGTCAGTATCCAATAACCATATCATATGCTCATTTACCTTTAAAAACTCAGTCCTTTTCTACTTCCATTTCCCAAATAGTGGAACCAAAAACATATTCTGAGGCAATTCAGCATAAGTGTTGGATAGATGCTATGCAACAGGAAATTCAAGCTTTGGAGTCAAATGGCACTTGAGAAGTGGTCCCTCTTCCTCCTGGAAAAGTTCCCATTGGCTGCAAATGGGTCTATAAGGTCAAGTATCACCCAAATGGCACTGGAGAAAGGTTCGAAGCAAGGCTGGTTGCCAAGGGATACAATCAACGAGAAGGTATTGACTTTCAGGAAACTTTCTCACCAGTAGCTAAGCATGTAAATGTCAGGAGTGTCATTGCTATTGCTGCTTTCTATAATTGGCCTTTGTTTCAAATGGATGTCTATAATGCATTTCTACAAGGAGACTTACAGGAGGAGGTCTTTATGAAATTTCCAGAGGGATTTAGCAACCAGGGGGAGCACATGGCATGCAGGTTGCTTAAATCCTTGTATGGCTTAAAACAAGCCTCAAGGCAATGGAATTTGAAACTTTCTGAGGCTCTCATTCAGAATGGTTATAGCCAAAGTAAATATGATTATTCCATGTTTACTAAGATTGTAGGTTCTAGGCAAGTTATAATGTTAATATATGTTGATGATCTGTTGATTACTGGAAATGACTTAGAACTTATTGAAGAATTGAAGTCTACTTTGCATAGAAGCTTCAAGATGAAAGATCTTGGCAATTTGAAATTTTTTCTTGGTATTGAAGTATCAAGGTCAAGTGCAGGGATTGTGTTATCTCAGAGAAAGTATGCTTTAGAGATGATTGATGACATTGGAATGATGAATGCAAAACCTGCTAACACTCCTCTAGAACAGAATTTGAAACTCACTTCTGCAGAATTTGATGAAGCATTGCAGCCTAAGAATGATGATACTGTTTTAGCAGATGCTACTATATACCAAAGATTGATTGGTCGACTCTTATATTTGACTCACACTAGGCCAGACATTGCCTATAGCGTGCAACATCTTAGCCAGTTCATGCAAAAGCCCAAAAATTATCATTATGATGCAGCTTTGAGAGTGGTAAGATACATCAAGAAAGATCCAGGCCAGGGGATACTTCTCTCATCAGCAGGAAAACTTGTGATATCAGCTTACTGTGATTCAGATTGGGCATCATGTCTCATGTCAAGAAAGTCTGTAACAGGTTTCTGCATAAAACTTGGCAATTCATTGATTTCTTGGAAATCCAAGAAACAAAGTACAATCTCGAGATCATCAGCAGAGGCTGAGTATAGAAGTATGGCATCAGCTGTTGCAGAATTAAAATGGCTTCTTGGTTTATTCACAGAGTTGAGGATTAAGGAATGCAAACCAGCTGAACTTTTTTGTGATAGTCAAGCAGCAATACAAATAGCTGCTAATCCAGTTTACCATGAAAGGACTAAACACATTGATATAGATTGCCACTTTGTTAGAGAGAGCATACAAAAAGGATTATTGCAAACAAGGCACATCTCAACCAAGGAGCAGTTAGCAGACATGTTTACAAAAGCCCTTGGAATTCTACAGCATTCATACTTGCTTTCCAAGTTGGGAGTGATTGATATATATCACCCTTCAACTTGAGGGGGAGTATTGAAGCAACAAATCATTTGTTATTATGTTATCAAATTGATTGGTTGGATTTTATTCTTATTCCCTTTTGTTGGGTAGCAAAGTTTGTTTTTAGAGTCAGTTAGAAAAGCTGTATAAAAACAATGCTCACTGTACACATTTCAATATACGAAATGAAGCAAACATATTTCTTTTTCCCCTTCTATCTTTTCGATCCTAGTTTTAAACAACTAGAAAACACAGAGATCGCTATTTTCATTTTTCAGATCTAAACCCAATCCAACCTAATTAAACCGACTCGACCCAACTGAACCAACCTGACCCAACCGAACCAAATTGCAATTTTGTATTTGTTGAATGTGTTTTGAATTATTTTTTAACTGTAAGTTGTAATTGCATTGTGTTTTGATTGTGTCGTATGTATTTTATGAATGGTTTAAAAATTGGAATTGTTTGTATCAGTTCAAAAATTTGGGTTTGAAAATTGAAATTGTTTGTGTAAGTTGATTTAATTTTAATATAATTTAGGTATTTTCAATTTATAAAGAAAATTAATGCATTGAAAAATTTAGGTTTGAAAGTTGAAATTGTTTGTCTAACTTGTTTAATTTCAATGTAATTTAAGCAATGTCAATTTCAAAATTAACGCATTAAGTTGTTAATTTTTGAATTAATTTATATGAAGCATACAATTTACTAATTATTGCTTATATAAAAAAGTATCTATCTTATGAGGAATCATTTAAATATAATATTTAATATATAATTAAATATTTTAATATATGTAGTTAAGTTAAGAAAATTAAATGTTTGTATTTTTATATTATTTATTGGTGAATTGTGTTTGATGAAATTAAATTGTATAGTATATATTAAATCTTTATTGTGGAGATAACTCGACTAAGAAACTAAGAATGTTGATTAAAATTAGTAAATAAAAATTTGTTAAATTAAAGTTGAGAATTAAGATTTTAGTATCTATGTTGATTAAAATTAGTTAAGAAAACAAAATAATTATAAACATTGCAGATTGAATTTTATATAAATTATAGTTGAAATTATTCCTCATTGTCTATACGTATTGATATAGTAAATAAGCATCATTTTAAGTATTTGCAAACAATTCTTCATGCCTCTAGTAATGGAGGCCGGAATGTTTTGGTATTTCTTCATATTTTAGTGTTAAGATGTTTATCGTCAGAATTTTCTAAAGCCAATAACTTAAGCGGCATAGTTAAATTAAAAAAAGAAAATTACATTTTAAATTTTATTTTTATTCTAATTTTTTATTCAATATATGGGTAATATGTTTTATTTAAACATTAAAAAAAGAAAATTACATTTTAAATTTTATTTTTATTCTAATTTTTATTCAATATATGGGTAATATGTTTTATTTAAACAAAATCCATTTATTTCTATTATTTTATTTAAATAAAATATAATAAGAATAAGAACTTATTTATTTAAAAAATCTTAACAAATATACTACTAAAATTCAGTAAAGACTTATCTTTCTCACAGCATATAGCTGTCCCCTGCCATGTCGTGAGTTGTCCTCTCCGTTTCCTCCTTTTTTCAATATTCTCATTAGCTTTTGGTGAAAGAGCAGAGCATATTATAACTTTCAAAGTCCATAATTTTAAGATTAACAATGAAATCAAAAATTTATTCGTAGTTATATACGGTGTAGATGTGAATTAAATGGAATAATATATGTATATATGCTTTGAATGTCATTCCTTAAGTCTTTTATGAATTATCTTTTATGAATTGATTCATTTTTAAATTTAAGTTGATATTCTACCAAGCATAACTATGGTGATGTAAGGAACTATACATTAAAATTCAATGGTACAAAATTGTATGAATGAATGGTAGACATCTATATCATTAATATTATAAATAACAAAAATATAATTTCTGAAATAAAAGTTTCTTTATTTTACTAGTCCTAATTTAAGGAAAAAGCTTAGTCTTTATTATTGATCTTCCAAATTTTAATATTGGTAAGCCGCTATGAACTACATCCTTTGATATCCTTATATGTTCTCAAAACAAAAGAAGATTGGGATTCCTATTCTTTAAGAATCACATGAATACGATTACCAGTTAAATTTCTATGAACAATGAATTTGTTTAATAACCTTTGTTCCGAAATTATGAAATCAGAGATCATATGCTTGCTTTAAAGGGTATTTTTTAAGAAATAGAGTTTAATCATATCTTAATATGTACGGAAAATAGGAAGCGTCGATATAAGAGTATCAAAATGAAGTGGAATGTTTGTAATATTATATGTTTATGTTTTGATAGTTATGTTATATATTATTAAGTGATCATTTCATAATAATAACTTAAGTTGTTTTATGAGAGCAACTTAATTAATTTTATATATTTATTAACACACCATTCAAGTGAAAGGCCTTTGGGCTTAAAACTTGCACAGGTTTACTCTACTTTGTGCTGAATAATAGGTGGGTGGTATGATTTGAACTCACGACCATTTAATCACAAAGACTTTGATACCATATTAAGCAATCGTTTCACCACAATAGTATATTAGTAAATATATAAAGCCAATTAATTTGGTCTCACACAACAGTTTAAGTTATTATGGTGAAACGGTCACTTAGCATATGTTATATGATATATGTTTTTTTTTAATGAAAGAAACAAAACTAGCAACGATAATGAAAGCAAATAGAGGTAAGTGATGAAGAAATTTTCTTATTTCAACATACGTAAAACTGTACATTACTTGTGCCTTTTATACTAATCCTAGGAATGAAACTATTGGTTGCTTTTGTGCTGTATTACAGAAGGGAGGAAAGCAGAGGAGAAAGACGGCTGTTCCAGGTCTGTACAGTGCAAGGAATGCAAGAGGAAAACAGGGAAAGAAATGTTGCGTGGGTGGCTGCTGCAGCAGGTCACGTGGTCTGTGCTTGCTGTGTATTGGGTTGGGCCGGGTCATGGACCATCCATGACCCATGTATTTTGGTTTTAGGGTTGGCGTTAACATGTAATATTTCTCTGTTCGTTAACAGATAAAAGAAAGGCTAAAAACTAACCCAAGCCAACAGGCTTACCCAATACACCCAGGTCCTACGAGCCTTTCCCTATCGGAGACCTCACAATAAGATTGTTCGAACGTAAAATAGCACTTAAACAAGAAGGGATAGTATCCCATTGATGAAGGTTTGCATGTAGTAAGGCTACCCTCTCTAAGGAATGAGCCGCCTTATTAGCAATCCTACGCTACCATTGGAAGGACAAATGAGGGAAGTGTTGCTGAAGAGTATAGCAATCAAAAGCCAACATGCCAATCTCCGAAAAATTAACCGAAAGAGTTGCTATTGCTTGAACCGCTTGTAAGCAGTCCGATTCCACTATAACATGATCGATGTGTTTATTTTTCAACCACGATAGTGCCTCTCGTATTACCATTAGTTCGACAATAACTGGATCCAGCAAAGACGTATAGTGGCCCGAAAACGCAGCAACAAAATCACCCCTTGAGTAGCGAAGAACCGCACCAAAACTTGTCAATTTCTGTTCTTTGAATATAGTTGCGTCAACATTACATTTGAGAAAGCCGTCTGGTGGTTTACACCAACCTGATATACTAGGAAGCGACCTATTATTTAGTGTAGTGACCCTCTCAAAACATCGTCGTGCGTCCTGCCAAGCTATAAGAAAATTATCAACAAAACTAACAATCACGCTGGGGAGACGATCTGACCTTGCCAGACTCGAAGATTACGGTGATACCAAATGCTCCAAAGAAGAGTTAACACACGAGTTAACATGGATATCGACTTGGTTTCTAGAATATGGCCAAGCATGTCATCAATCCCCTGACTCAAAACATGCAAGTTCGCTAGCATCCAACTATCTTTTGCGATATTGCATTCCAGAAGCACATGAGTCAAATCTTCTTCGGTACCGCAGGCATCACATATAGGAAGAAGCGTAATGCCCTTTCTCAGTAGGCGAGCTTTACAAGGTAAAAATCCCCGATAACACCGCCATGTGAAATCTTTAACCTTCGAAGGGATGGGAAAACTCCACAAACGATTCCAAGGTTTGCCCACTACAAAATGATCATCATCTGTAAGTAATTTACAAGAAAGTTGATAACCGGATTTAACCGAATATCTCCCGTCATTGTTATAATGCCAAATTAGTTAGTCCGAGGGCTTAGTAATTGCAATAGGGATTTTTGAAATTCGTTCGACATCATACGGCGTAAGAAGCCCCCCTCAATCAGATGCTCATCCCACCCCTATCCTGATTCCTTGAAAAGTTCTCTCACTTTCATGTCCTCCAATTGTGGAGTTGGAGGGGAAGTGATAAAAAAAATTATCGGTGTCATTAATCCACAGGTCCTTGAAAACCCGAATAGAAGATCCATCTCCAAGTCTCCACCGAACTTCATGGACCAGAATATCTTTTTCAACAAAAATAGTTCGCCATATAAAACTTGCATTAGCTCGATCCTTTGCTTCCAGAAAGTTGCTCGTTAGGAAATATCTCGCTTTAAAAATTTTGCTAGGAAGAGAGTCCGGAAAAGCAAGAAATCTCCAGGCTTGTTTGCAGAGCATGGCAAGATTGAAACAGTGGAGATCCTGAAAGCCCATTCCCCCATATTTCTTGGGCACACAGAGACGGTCCCAACTCGCCCAATGTATAGTCTTTCTATTAGTGGTGCTCGAACCCCACCAGAAGGCATTCATCATTTTTTGTAATTCATTACATGTACCTTGGGGAAGAATGAAAAAACTCATACAATATGCAGGTAGTTCTTGGGCGACAGTCTTAATGACAACGTCCTTACCTGGTCTGGATAATAGCTTGTTATTCCAACTCATGATCTACTTGCTAAGTCGATCTTTGGCAAAAGCAAAAACCTGTGTTTTTTGCCTCCCAATTAACGATGGAAGACCCAAATAACGTCCATGGTCAAGAGGAGAACTAACTCCTAAGATAGTTTCTACCGCAAGCCTCTCAGTTGGTGAAGTATTAGAGCTGAACATAATACCTGACTTTT
>JAOTIZ010039206.1:0-15475 GCA_027123425.1 Erythroxylum panamense | reverse complement strand
CCAAAAAGAAAAGGTTGATTGGTATCATTATCATTTGTTAAATCCTTCGAATAAAATTACTTCCAACTTACTTATTTCAATCATATATCTTTATTGGGTTTGAAAACATTTTGGCAGGATGAAGTGGAAAGCCTACGAGAGTGGGTCAAAGAGATTGATAAAAAGTTGGCAGCTTGGTATTCAGTTGATCATCACGAGGAGCCAACTGGTGGGGAATAAGAAAATATTTCCAAGTCAGTATGTCTAAAATGGTGCCAACTAAGATGTTCCAAAGTATGTGTCAGTTGAGTAAAGAGCATATATAGGTTTGCCATATAAAAACTAAATTTAGATTAGAACGTTTATATTCTTGGATTTATTCCATATCAGGAGTACATTATATATGTTGTATACGAAAAGAAGCATTGCTTATTTTGTGAAATAAATACTGCTAGTATCTATATAAGCTACAATATTTAAGAGATTGAATGTTATTCATTTGATGTTTCTCATATCCTTTTGAATGGCTTGACAAAAAATTTCAACTTCTTAATTAAAATCAAAGTCTAATTCTAAGTATAATTACAATTTTAATAAATCAAATATATCATATATTAATTTATGAAGTTCTCAAAGTTTACAATAGATTCCGACTTAATTTAAATTAATTTTTGTCTCTTAAACTTCTTTTTTATGTATGACACGCTAGGTTCCTAATATGTTGACAATAATTATAATATATAATTCTAATTTATAATTAGAATTAGAATTAGACAATTAAAACTCTTTTTAATTTATCTTTAATTTTGCAATTAAGCTATCCATAATTATAGATTAAGATTGAAGTATAATAGCATGACAAGATCACTCAAATAGTAAGAATGTCAAAAAGAGTAAACACTAAGTTTATGCTCTAGGTTCAATTGGAACATTGAATGTTGAAATGATTAAATTATACATTATAACTGTGCATATATTTTGATACAATCTATATATGTATAGTTATGATGTATAATTTAATCATTTCAACATTCAATGTTCCAATTGAATATAGAGTATGAACTTAGTATTTACTCTTTCAAATCCATTCATACTTGAAAGAACATCCCGAAGTTCCCCTTTCAGAACCTAAGTGGAGCTCTATCGGTGATACTATAGTAACCCTTCAATCGATATCTATCTCAACATAAGGGTTTCCACGAAGCCAAACTGTTTAACTGCTAAAAACCTTTTATACATCAAAAGTTAAAAGCGCAAAAAATAGAGGGAAAATAGTTTTTAAAATCATTTTACTAAAAATTTTGGCAACATAGCAACTGCTTTTTTAAGATTCTCAAATTTCGAAAACCTATGTAATATGATTTAAAATACTTTTAGTATTTCATATACCATCTCAACTTCTGAAATGGATCTTAAGTCCACATAACAAGCAATCACAAACATATAATTCTCAACATTTTAAAAATGTTATTAAGGATCAAAGCCCTCGTAGTTCATTAACTAAGATATTCACAACCATTTTTAAAAATAATTTAAAACATATATCACCCATAGCAAAAATAACACAAGCATAACAACACTCGACGATAAATCTAATGTTGGACCCCGCTTCCGGAGTCCAACATCGAAGTCATGAGAGGTGAGCCTAATACCTTATAATTTCCAGAGCCTAACAATCCGGAGTCATAAAGCGTGAGCAGGCTTTCTTGTGAGGTTATTTCAACGACTCCTCATTAGCTATCGTCCCATAAGGGTGATGTGTCCACACCAGTTAAACACCAAATCACAATTTGAATTCTTCAAAAAAAATTGTAGCTCTCTGCCTCTCGTTTACTTTGAAACAAGAACCACCTCATTCGGAGCTCTATAGCTTATGCCTAAAAATCCAAGTACGTTCATAACCCGGTTATGCTCTTCTAACCGATCCCTCATATTCTTTATGTCAATATTTTTCAAATCTACATCAAAAGTTACCAATTTTTAAAGAGAGGTAGCAAGATGTATTAGGAATCTATTCCTTCAAAAATCACTTCATTTGGAGGTCGAGTGATAAAGTTATGGCCAAAAGAATCAAGTATGTTTATGTCCTCAATTATATTGTACCTCTCTTAGGAGAATTAGCATAACTTTCTCTAAAAACCTCAGATAGGGGTCATTATTAGACGGTTTGAAAGAGAACTTCTAAATCTACAACTTTCGTGAAGACTCCAAAGTGAAATTCGATCATCTATAAGGTCAAAAATGTGACCAGACGATAGGATTAGATAAATAGTGCACTAAACAATATGACGTCATTATCAGACGATATGACGTCAGTATGATAATGACGTCACCAAACGATACGTCATCACCAGATGAAGCATCCTTATCAGAAGATATGTCTTCACTAAATGAAGCATCCTCACCAGATGAAGCGTCATCATCAGATGACATATTATCACTAGACGATATGTCATCACCAGACGATACGTCCTAGATTCCTAAGCATCTCCACTTATAAGGACCATAACTTTTGATTCCGATATCCAAAAATTTTATACTTTATAGCGTTAGAAAGCTAGAAAGACAAGCTACAATTTCCATGAAGACAACTTGTCAAATTCATCCTAGATCAATCCATATTTTTTCCCTAAATTCAAAACATGAATTTTTCCCTTATGAAAGACTTAAAATTTTGCACTATGTAAACTTGGAATGTTCTCAATATGACCATTCAGCTACCAAAATGATTTCATTAAACTCTCAAATCTCAACTCATTTGTCTCATAACTTTCAACTACATCTGATCAGTTATAATTCCGATCTTTCTTTCCATAGTATCTCACTTATGCATACATATGTATATATATCAACGATTTATGTTCCAAAATCATCAACTCAAGTTGATTGCTTCTTCACGTGTATCTAATTTCAACTCACATCATCCATGCACCATTCGCATTTCATTAATATCAAAATAATAAAGTTTTACAAATGCTTTAGTGGGCATTTCGAGCCACCTTACACCATAATCCAAAAATACCAACTTTACAAGAACGATGATTTCTCAAAATGCTACTAAAGCTTGTTTAACATGTTCTAACTTCAAAAGAACAAATATGCAAATTGGAGAGATGCCTTGACTCTCGACTCTATTATTCAATTTCTTGTTCATTGCCTATAGATGGGGAGGAATGGGGGTGAGCTTAAAGCTCGTGGGTAACAGTTTTATAATCGGTAATAAGCAAAAACCCTTACATGATCATAACAAATTTTCATGAAAATCCATCCAACATAAATTTCTCCACTTGCATAAATCAAGCAATCATCAAACTTGTCAACACATGTAAACACATAAGCACATCATAATGGTTTGGGCAGATCCATAAACATGATGAACTACACAATTCTACATAATGATCTTGTGTAGTTGTAAACTTAAGGGAGTCCATGAAGGAGTTCCGTACCACTAGCATGCAGGTGAGAGAAGTCTTTGACTAGGTTAACATACACGTGACATTCTTGAATGGACTACACCAAACTCACATAATATGTAATTCATGAATGGAAAATGGTTTGCCCAATTAGCATATTTTTGAAATCTTGATTTCATATACTTGGTATCCTTTCAAAATCATTTCCATTTTTGTTTCATAATTCATCCACAAAATTCATACACATAACCTGTAGCACTTTCTCAAAGCATTAAAGAACAATAAATGCACATTTACAATTAGTTTAAAACATTTATTTCATTTTTTTTGAAAGAAAACATTGATCGCTTATTATTCAATTATAAAAGTGTAACCCACCTTAGTCTCCTTCTTGAAAACTTGCTCAAGGATGTCTCTCCTCTTGCTCCTCTTGCTTCTTTTGCCTCCCTTAAACATTAGCAAGAATCCCCATTCAAAAATGAACTCCAATTGGAAAACCAAAGAAATCTATACATGAAATTGATCCTTGAATACTTATACCCATGCATTTTCTAAGCTCTTTGAACCAAATCCCTTCTAAAAATCCAAATATTAAAACACTAACTTACCTTGAATTTTCACCAAACAATGAGTTTCTTGGCTCTAATAGAAGCTTTAATCTTCCTCTTCCTTTTTCCCTTCTTGCTCAACCCAATAATCCCTCTAGAAGACTAAGAAAAAATGAAACCTAGATGACCTCCCTTCTTTCCTCTTCTTTCTCTCTTTTTTGTGCTTCTCTCTCTTCTCTCTTTTCTCATTCACGTTTTTGGCTTCTTCCAAATGCAAGATAACAATTTTTTTCTCCCCTTTTATACCCTTCCTTCAATGCCTTAAGACTTTACAACTTAAGTGATATTCTAACAATGCCCCTCATGTAGTCTTACCACCCTAACACTTTAATTCAATTAACCTATGTCATATAATCTCACTCACATTAACATGCTAATTAATTGCAATACAAATTAATCTAGCAAGACCCCAAAATTAATCTAATCATGCTTATTCATTAAGAAAAAAATTTAGGGGCCGACATTTCTCCCCCTCTTAAAAGATTTTCGTCCTCGAAATTCTTACTTCAATCATTAAAGAGGTTTGGGTACTTCTCCTTCATGGCTTTTAGAGGTTCCCACGTGGCGTCTTCCACAGAATGGTTTCTCCATAGGGCTTTGACTAGCTGTATTGTCTTATTCATGATGACCTTGTCCTTAGTATCCAAGATCTCCACTGGAGTTTCCTCATAGGTCAGATCATCTCTCAACTGAACCTTAGTATTCTAAATAATATGGGAGGGATCTAATCTATACCTCCTTAACATGGACACATGAAAGACGTCATGTATCTGTGACAATTCTGGTGGTAGCGCCAACCTATAGGCTAGCGGTTCAATCCTCTCTACAATCTCATAAGGACCCACATATTTTGGACTCAACTTGCCCTTATTTCCAAACCTTATGACTCCTTTCCAAGGAGACGTCTTAAGAAAGACTTTCTCACCGACTTCATACTCCATTTACTTCCGGTGTGCATCAGTATAACTTTTCATTCTATCTTATGCTGCCTTAAGTCGTTGCTTAACTAAATTAACCTTGTCGACTGTCATATGAAGTAACTCTGGCCCTATCGCAAATAACTTCTATAAACTTGCATAAGATCAAGAGTATTTAAGAGTAAAGGAGTTAGAAGATAGACGATGCGAATACTGGTTCACCCCAAACCTTGGACTACATGTAGTCCTCAGAATCCTTTTGAGTTTTCACTATACTTCATCAAAATTACAAGTATTCTTTCCTCCCATCCAAAGCCTCTTTAGGTCTCTTACACTGAGTATTCTTTCAGCTATCTTAGCCTCTCCAGGCTCTCAACCTTTTCTTTCTCTTACTAGAAAGATAGTGTGAGCTTTTGTTACAGTAATGTTTGCTCTCGTATATCACACAGAAGTTTTTCTAAGTAATAACTTGTAACCATAAAGATAGTTCAGTTTTTGACTATGACTAATATTTATAGCCTAAGTCTCCAACCGCTTCTTGAATCTTGATAACTGTTTCTTGCTTCTTGCTTCTTGTTTCTTGCTTCCTGTAGAAACTGTTATTCAGTTAAGTTCTATAACTAACTCAAACTGCTTCTTCTTAGTTTTGAAACTTCTTCTTAATCTTTAAATCTTCTTCTTAGTGAACTTCTTCGTATTCTTCGGAACTTCTTCTTAGTGAACTTCTTCTTAGTCTCCGAAACTTTTTCTTAGTGAACTTCTTCTAAGTCTTCAAAACTTCTTCTTGTCTTCGAAACTTCTTCTTAGTGAACTTCTTCTTAGTCTTCAGAACTTCTTCTTAGTCTTCGGAACTTCTTCTTTGTGAACTTCTTCTAGTGTTCGAAAGTTCTTCTTAGTCTTTGGAATTTCTTCTTAGTGAACTTCTTCTTAGTCTTTGGAACTTCTTCTTAGTGAACTTCTTCTTAGTCTTCGGAACTTCTTCTTAGTTTCCGAAACTTCTTCTACTGTGTTTTGGCACTGCACAATTAACACACTCATCATAATAGTTTATTTATTTCAAACATTATCATTATTTGATTATTAACAAAATTATTAAACGTGAAGTCATTTTGACTTACCAATCTCCCCTTTTTTTATAATAACAAATAATCATTAATTTTTGAAAGATAAAAATGAACTAGAGAATATTATTCGTATAACAAATAAGAAGACAACAAAGGATAATAAGACAACAAAAGATATACACATGCATATACAAAATACATATATGAAAACAAAACAAAACAAAAAACTTGTAATGCTATGTTCCTTTCATCTTACTGATCTCCCCTATTTGTTTTCATCTTATCTCCCCCATTTGCTTTCTTCTGATCTCCCCCATTTGCTATCTTTCTACTACTTCTGATTTTCTCCTCTTCTCCCCTATTTGTTATTAATCAAAAAGCTTTACCGTAGATGCTTCATGATTTCAGAAACATTTGTTGCATGTCAGTTCGGATCAACTTGAGGTCTTCTTCAATAGAAACTCGTAGATACGTCACTTCCTCATGCAGATCACCAACTGAGTCACTCAATTCATCCACCTTAGTATGAATTTCTTCAATCTCCTTAACTAAGGCTTCCTGACTCCAATGTTGTGTGTGACTAACTTCATCCAGAACAATAGTAGAAACTTGTTGAGATGTTCTTGTTGGAGAGAAATTTATAGCAACTGGTGTTTCCGATGGTAAAACATCTAACACAATGATGGTAATAACAGGAGGTTTGAAAGATAATTTTCCTTTAGGGAGATCCAGGTCATCAGGTCTAGGTAGTTTTGGGATTGGTTTTCCAAGAAGGTGTAGGACATCGCTAATTAAAGATATGAAACTCAAAGGTCTAAAGTGCATAAGAAGATGCACAAAGGTCTCTAAGTTAAAATTGTACCTTCAGCCATGATCGTTCTGAACTGTCCTTTTGTCACTCTTCCAACTACCTGAGAGGTTGCATCTGTGGAGAAGCGTCCACAATGACTTCCTGATGCTTTTGAAATGTGATGAGAAACATAGATTCCTCTTGATTGAACTGCATTACATGCCTCATTTATGTTTCTTACTTCTGTCTGAATCTGCTCTTCTGTAAGATCACCTGTATTGAATTCAGGGTACATCTTCTGTTTCCCTTTATCAACATTGCGTACAATGTGTGAAGCTCTTGGTTAGATGTCTGGTACAATCTTGATTAATATTTTATTGGTCACTGGGAAAATAGTATATCGATCCTTAGACATCTTCATGGCATATGGCACTGACTTTTCATCTTTCAAAACACCATATAGTCTTCTTTCTCCATGATTCAAAAGATGAATTAGTCGATTATTGATCAGAATTGGTTCAACTTGTACCTTGACCAATCTTCTCACAGGTTCTCTTATAATAATCGAGATTCTGCTTCTAACAGGCATCACTTCTTCAATCACCTTAATTCTCAAATCCTCTTTTTGGATAGGTTGAGAAGGATTATATTGTGCTGATCTGTGTTCAACTTCCTTTTTCTTCTGTTGAACATTAAGTGATGTATTCTTTTTGTGACTGGTCTTCAGCTTCTTACTTTCTTCTACCAATTTAGAAGAGGGTTGTTGTTGAGGTTTCTTCTTTTCAAACACCAACTTCCTCTTCATGACTGTTTCTTTAGTCAATTGTGCTGGTGGTTCTTATAAAATTGAGAACAAAGATCTAGTTGCCTGTGGTGCTTTCTCAGACATTTTAGAGTCTTCAGTAAGAGTTAAACCTTTCCCTCTCTCCTGCTCTTTTTGGCACAAGGTCAATAATCTTGGTGACCTTTTGGATTGTTTGGATTTTTCAGAATAAAGTGTCTCTCCCTTTCTTTTCAATGACACTTGTTTGGCAATCGTCTTAGCTTTAACTGATACCTCAGACAATTTACTCTTCTTTTCTTCTACAGGAACTCTTTCTAAGGATTGAGGTTTTGTCTTCCTTACAGGTGTAGCCTTTTCTGTCAAGCTGCGTCTTATAATAGGTTCCCCCTCAGTCATTGCTTTCGCCACAGAATCTGTATCTTCCTTTTCTTGAGACTTCAAACCCATTCTTATGACAGTTGACGCATTGATGATGTTTTTAATGTTCATCTTCATTCTGTTTCCTTTGTCAAGAAGGATTCCAAAATCTCTGAAGATTCTTGTCAGCAGTATACCATAGGGTAAGGTATTTGAGTCTCTCTTCATCTTTATCATATACCTTAAAATCAAGTGTGGAAGATTTATAGGCTGATGATTGAGTAGATGAAGCAAGCATTGTTCATCTATAGTTGTCACTAGATTCTTTGAACCTGTTCTTGGTAGAACACAATGAAAAAGTATTGAGTGAAGAACCCTAGCCTTTAGAATAAGGGTTGACGCCTTCTTGTCCTTAGGGTCACTACTCCCATAGAGTTATCGATTGATTTGTGCTTTCTCTGCACTACTTTTACGCATCCATCTTGTGGTGTGAGCCACCTCTGCTCCAACACATAGACATCCACTAACCTTCTCGATTAGTTCCAGTGTCACAATAACCGACAGTTTATCCACCATTGAAACTAAGGTTTCGTCTACTACTTTTGTATTCTTCCAAAACTCATATACTTCATTCAGGTACACTGTTTCACAAACCTGAAAGAAATTCTTCCATCCAGCAGCATCGATTTCTGGTTCGATATCCATCTGGATCTTTTTCAAGGAC
The DNA here is from genome assembly GCA_027123425.1 of Erythroxylum panamense. NCBI lineage: Eukaryota > Viridiplantae > Streptophyta > Magnoliopsida > Malpighiales > Erythroxylaceae > Erythroxylum > Erythroxylum panamense. Next base: position 6,839 of record JAOTIZ010039206.1, on the reverse strand, counting down.
TCAAAATCAACGTGCCTTCCATAAATCATTGACTGCTCCATTTGTAATCTGTAGACAACAACAACTAAACACACAACTGTATTTTTCTCAAAGTAAAGAGGTTAGTATGAGAAGATGAGAATGTAAATAAAAGGAACTTGATATCAAGAACAGAGTAATGAAATGTTTTGTTGAGAGAACTTGAAAAAAAATCGATTTTAGAGTATTTCAAGAATATTCTAGAGTAGGTGATACATTAAGGCCTTCCAGAGGATTTCCCCCCTTTTCTTAAAAAGTTACCACCTGTGACCTACCATTACCGTTTCCTTGCAATCTTACGACTTTTTATCTTCCTTACTAAGAAAATCATCTGGGTCATAACGTGTCAGACAATTGGTCACTTAACACAACCATATTCAAGTTTCGTCTGATTTCTCTGAATCTTTCTTCATTCAAAGGCTTAGTGAAGATATCTGCCCACTGATGATTCGTCTCAACAAATTGTAGACTCACGATTCCCTTCTGTACATAGTCTCGTAGGAAATGATGTCTAACTTCGATATGCTTTACTCTCGAGTGTTGTATTGGATTCTTCGATAGGTTGATAGCCCTTGTGTTGTCACAGTAGATGGGATATGTTCTTCTTGTATTGAATAATCTTCTAACTGATACTTGATCCACAAGGTCTGTGAACAACAGCTTACAGCTGACATATATTCAGCTTCTGCAGTAGATAGAGCAATTGAACTTTGACTCTTACTTGACTAGGAAACTAGATTATGGCCAAGAAAGTGACAGCCTCCACTTGTACTCTTTCTATCAATCCTGTCTCCAACATAATCAGCATCATAGTAGCCAATTAACCTGAAATCTTTACCTTTCTCATACATTAAGCAAAGATTAGTATAACCTAAAAGATATCTTAGAATTCTTTTAACAACAATATAGTGAGATTCTCTAGGATCTACTTGAAATCTAGAACACAAACAAACACTAATCAAGTTATGTTTTAAACCTTCAACTAACAAAACATTATCAATATATGCAAAGAAATCTTTACCAATCTTGCCGATTCTGACTATTTTGCCCTGCTGGTTGTCTCCAAAAGTTACTGATCTTCTCTTTTTATTTTGAAGATCTAGGAACATAGATCTTCTTCCCGTCCTGTGCATCCACTGTCCAAATACCATTGGTGCTAGCTACTTCTTCCAAGGAAGGAGATCTGCAGGAGATATTTTGTTCCTTTTAGGTACCCAGATTTTCTTGGGTCCTTTGGGGTTAGTTTGAAAATTATTCATAGAATGAAAATGAAAAGACTGGTGATATTTCTTTCTATAAGGAACAAAGTTCTTTTTCTGATGAATATTGTTTTAGTAAACCCTAGACCACTCTTATCATTAGGGTGTCTATATTTTACAATCATATCATTCATTTTCTTCGTACTTTCAGTGAATGAAGATAAGTCTACTGAGAGAGAATTAATCATTTGTTTTAACTGACTAATTTCCTCACATCTATCAATAGAAGCTTTTTTCTTCGTATCGTCTACTTGTTTCTTGAGGCAGACGTTTTGTTTCTCTAAAGCTTCCGTGTTCCTCAAGTTTTCTACATACTTTCTTTTTAGGGATCTATACTACTTTAGTATAGCATGAGAATCTTCTAATAATTCTAGATATGCATCTTGGAGTTCATTGAAGTTAGAATTTACCTCCTCGTCACCTTCGTTTTCAGCTACCAAGCATATGTTTGCTTGTACTGAAGCTTCTGAATCAGAATCAAATTCAGATGAATCCAAATCTTCCCATGTAGCCATCATACTCTTTTAATTTTCTTTATTCTTCTTCGGCTTTCTTTTCAGCAATGGACATTCGAACTTGTAGTGTCTTGGTTTGTTGCACTCATAGAAAATGATAGAGACCTTCTCGTTCTTGACTTCATCTTTTCTATTTTTCTTAAAAGAAAACTCTTTATTTCCTTTTGCTTTCTTCTTCCACATTTACTTGAATCTTGTTCAAATTCACTAGTGTCATCATTCTTGATGTCTTCAATCTTCAGTGCTTTTGACAATGAACTTCTATTCCTCTGATTCTTGTGATTTTTCTGACCAACCTTTAATGCTATAGATTTTTCCCTCCTAGGTTTGTCTTTAGCATCAAGCTCCACTTCATGTATCTTCAAAGAACCAAGCAGCTCGTCAAGCTTTAATTTTCTCAAGTCCTTGGCTTCTTATACTGCAGTGACTTTAGGTCTCCATCTTTTGGGTAGACTTCTGAGAATCTTCCTGAAATGGTCTTGATTGTCGTACATTCTCCTAAGAGCTTTCAGTCCACTAACAATAGTTTGAAATCGTCCAAACATTTGATCAATGGACTCGTCTTCTTTCATTTTAAACAACTAATACTGATGTACAAGAATGCTGATCTTGGACTCCTTCACTTGGTTTATGCCTTCATGTACGATGGATACAGTATCCCACATTTCATTCACAGTTTCGCATCCATGAACTTTATCATATTCACTTCTGCTTAATGCACAACTCAGAAAGAATTTGGCCTTTGAATTTAGTTGAAATCTCGCTTTGTGATCTACTGACCATCTGGTACGTGGAATAGTATTGCCTTCATCATCTACTGGTATGTATGGTCCATTCTTTATGATGTCCCAAAGATCAACGTGTGTGGATTCGATGAAAAGCCTCATCCTATCCTTCCAATAATGATAATCCTCACCATTGAGAGCAGGAAGTCTTGTGACGGAGGCACCTTCAGCAATAAACACGTGTGATTCTGCCATGGATCTTTGTCCTCACTGTGTAAAGGTGGTTCTTGGAAACCGAGCTCTGATACCAATTGAAGTAAATCACATGTTAATATAGAACTCACGTACAGTATATGAAGTATATAAGAAGGCGGGGTTGAATTGTGTAATCTTTTCGTGAATACACAAAACCTTTGATATTTCTTGAAAAAGAAACTTTTTCAAGTATTAAAAATATACCAACTAGTTACTTGGTTAAATCGCAAATAACTTCTATAAACTTGTATAAGATCAAGAGTATTTAAGAGTAAAGGAGTTAGAAAATAGACGATGCGATTTTTATACTGGTTCACCCCAAACCTTGGGCTACGTCCAGTCCTCAGAATCCTTATGAGTTTTCAGTATACTTCGTCAAAATTACAAGTATTCTTTCCTCCCTTCCAGAGCCTCTTCAGGTCTCTTATGCTGAGTATTCTTTCAGCTATCTTAGCCTCTCCAGGCTCTCAACCTTTTCTTTCTTTCACTAGAAAGATAATGTGAGCTTTTGTAACGGTAATGTTTGCTCTCGTATATCGCACAGAATTTTTTGTAAGTAATAACTTGTAAGTGTAAAGATTGTTTAGTCTTCGACTACAACTAATTTTTATACCCTAAGTCTCCAACCGCGTCTTGAATCTTGATAACTGTTTCTTGCTTCTTGTTTCTTGTTTCTTGTAGAAACCGTTATTCAGTTGAGTTCTGTAACTAACTCAAACTGCTTCTTCTTAGTTTTGGACTTCTTCTTAGTCTTCAAATCTTCTTCTTAATGAACTTCTTCTTAGTCTTCGGAACTTCTTCTTAGTCTCCGAAACTTCTTCTTAGTCTCCGGAACTTCTTCTTAGTCTCCGGAACTTCTTCTTAGTGAACTTCTTCTTAGTCTCCAGAACTTCTTCTTAGTGAACTTCTTCTTAGTCTCCGGAACTTCTTCTTAGTCTCCAGAATTCTTCTTAGTGAACTTCTTCTTAGTCTGCGGAACTTCTTCTTAGTGAACTTCTTCTTAGTCTTTGGAACTTCTTCTTAGTGAACATCTTCTTAGTCGCCGAAACTTCTTCTTATTCTTCGGAACTTCTTCTTAGTGAACTTCTTCTTAGTCTTCAGAACTTCTTCTTAGTGAACTTCTTCTTAGTCTTCGGAACTTCTTCTTAGTGAACTTCTTCTTAGTCTCTGAAACTTCTTCTTAGTGAACTTCTTCTTAGTGAACTTCTTCTTAGTGAACTCCTTCTTAGTGAACTTCTTCTATGTTTTGGCACTACATACTTAACACACTCATCAGAATAGTTCATTTATTTCAAACATTATCATTATTTGATTATTAACAAAATTATTAAACGTGAAGTCATTTTGACTTAACACACTTATAGAATGATATCTTTCATACAAAACCAATATATAAGGGAATTCATTTCACCAAACATTTTTAGTTGTTAGGTTGCTATCCTCTAAGAGATAGCTCCCTAAACATGTCTTGCGATCAAAATATAGCTCCCTAAAAATTTACAAGCAAACACCACTTGATTACTAAAGATCCACTAAATTTTTTATAAATCTAATGAGCCACGATTTGGATCCTTGTTATTTTCATCAACTTTTGCAAAAGGCTACTTTTCTCGACTACTTATCTCTCGAAAGTCATCTAATTTCTTTCTTTCTAGAAGGCATATACTAAGTTACCAAGCGCAACCTTAAGCACCAACGAGTCACCTTTCCTTACGTAATGATTTTGAGAAAACAAACTAATCAAATGTTGCAAGCTAGAGGCTGGAGAAGACATATTACAACGTAGTAGAATTTGGTCCTAATTGTAGGACAAAAACATACACTTAAAGAAAAGATGAGCAGTTCACTTAGGTTCTTCATAACAAACAACATAAGTTAGTAGGGAGATTTAGAAAACTTCTTAACCTATATATTGTGATCAATCTTTCTCTTATTACCAACTATAGAGTAGAAGAGGCTCAAGAGTTGGCCTGTTTCATCCACACGAGGTTATGTCAGGACATCCAAAGGAAATGATTTCTTAGCAAATCCCTACATGATGTATCATTGAAATTAAGTGATGGGTGTCTACACCATTATAAGGTGTCCTCCATTTTGTAAGTGATTGAAATTTTAGATATGAATAATGATATATGTTTTTTATAACTATCCTAAGTGGGTTTCGGTGTTGTTCAGAACCTATTAAAGCATTATCTAGGACAACATTTCTAATGGGATTAAGCTCTCCTAATCTGCTTAAAGGCACCAAACTTGTCTAATTATCATGTCAGAATGTTGTTGAGTTACCAATGCCTATCTTGCTCTTAAATTCAAATCTAATTTTTCCCCTTAACATTAGAATATGAACCATAGTCCATAAGAAACCTAAAGTGAATGCACTAGATATTCACATTGCTTAAGTAGTGTAAATGAATCCACTTAACATATAGAGCTTGTTGGTAAATATGAATTCTCTAAATCCTTTTGATCATAAGAACATAGTTATTTGTAACTCTAATGTAAATTATTCTAAACCCTCCCTCTTCCTTTGAAAAGCAAAGATCACTCTATTATAATTTGCTAAAGCATTTCTTATATTGTCTCCAAACTAGAGGAATTCATCATTAATTGTTTTATTGTATTCACAAATGTTGTAGGAAATAGGAAGACCAATAAACATGGGACTATTTACCACTAAATTGATCATCTGCACTCTTCTTGTAATATATAGATTCTTATTACACTAGCTTGATATTCTTCTTTTTACTCTTTCAAATAATGGTTGGAGCTCAATGAATGATGATCTTTAAAAAAGATAGTGATGCCCAAGTGACTGAGGAGGATTGTTAGCTTTCAAACATATTAATGTAGAGAACCAATTGGAGATATGTTGAGATGAAATTTTGACTCTTATCCTTATTGATGGAGAGTCTTAAAAGTTCTTTGAATGAATTTAAGGCTAACATAAAGATATTAATAAAGCATGCATCATTTTTTTTGAAAATAAAATAAGATTAGTAAGCAACAGACCCCCTAATTTCTTGTATTTTGTGTAGAATTTGAAGTTTCTCACTAGTTAATGATAAACTTTATAAACCTAGTTAAAATTTCAATACATAAAGTGAAGAAATATGAAGAAAGTGGGTCTCCTCGCCTCAATTCTCTATCACTTTGGATAATCTTAATAGGCTCTTTATTAACTAGAATGCAAAATGAAATAGTAAAAATATATTGTTCAATAAGGACCCTTGAAAACCAAATGTTCTCAAAATGTTTAAAATAAAATAATATTACATGTTTTGAAGTACACTCTCCCTTTTTGTCACTTAGTCTCTCGGAAAAATTTTTTATTGTCACCTTTTTAGTATTTATCTAATTATTAATAGGGTTATAAGATTTATATGCATCTTTAAAAAAAATCTTATAAATAATCAAAAACATCAATACAAAAATAACCAATTTTACCTAATGTAAATTCCACTATTCACCCAAAACCTTGATCCTAACTCCACACATTAAACAATTTAGTTCCTAAACTTCTACACATGTAGAGAACCTAAATTAAGAACCTATACATCAATAATGAACTTGTTTGAGAAGGAAGGAATGCTCACAGCTATAAGAAGTTTTTCTACAATTTTTTATTTGCCTACCACTTCAATTGATGACAACAAGGCCTCTTTATTACTTGCCTTAATTGCCTCCCAATTGAAAGAAATTTTCTAAACGAAATTAACCTAGGTCTGGTTCTATTTGGGAGATTAATTATATTCTTTTCTATTATACTTCACACAAAAACAGTCTATATATTTACTACTTGGCACATTCTTGCCATGTAGACTACCAAAATTACAAATGGCATCATTTTTGCAAGGATAATTAAGGTTCTTAACGGTAACTTGACTGTTTGGGAAACAAACGATATATTAACTAAATGGCATCATTTTTGCAAGGATAATTAAGGTTCTTAACGGTAACTTGACTGTTTGGGAAACAAACGATATATTAACTAAATGGCATCATTTTTGCAAGGATAATTAAGGTTCTTAACGGTAACTTGACTGTTTGGGAAACAAACGATATATTAA
>JAOTIZ010039186.1:0-15482 GCA_027123425.1 Erythroxylum panamense | reverse complement strand
ATGGAGGATCGGGGGGGGGGGGGGAGAGTCTTCCTGTATATACTAGAGGATCTATTACCCACCACGAGCATACAGAGAGACTTGTAAGTATCTATATTTTACATTTATATTTTATTTTTTTTACTTTAGTGTATTTCAATTTAATTTGAGGTGTGAATTTTTGAATGAAAATATGTATATTGTGAAGAATGAAAATGTTATGAATTGTAGTTCACTTATAACATTTTATTCTGATGCAGGAAAAGTCTATGGGCACGAAGCCTACACCCTGTCAACTCTTTTTGTACACTCACACTAAGAAGTATGACGATGTGACCTTTGTCAACATCTGATGTAGAGAACTAAATGTATATGAAATCTATGCTTTAATATTAATGCTTAGTAATTAACACTTACTAACATAAACATTGCCTTATGATAGGGCCAAATACAAGAAAGTATTCAATGACAGTCTCAACAGTCTGCAGTTGTTGATGAGACTCAAACCTATCTTAATGTGGTGGGTGGTAGGGACCATCGTTGGAGGATATTCGGTTTAGATTCATTTGCGAACGCATGTTATTTGCAATCCTCCATATCCAGTACAGCAACATTTAGTAGGCGGTCGACAAACAATGAAGTCAATGAGCTTCAGAGCACAGTGCAGACATTGGCAACTCAGTTGCAACAGTCGATGGAGTACATAACTCAGCTCTATAATGAGATGGATGAGTTGAAGGAGAGGCGTAGTGCCTTATCGCAGCAATCAGAGCATCCACGATCGCCAAATAAATATCATACTTGTAGTCATTTTGTATGAATTACAAATACTTATTATGTACAAAATGATTTTTTATTATCAATTAAGATAATTTTTACTTTATATCATTAATCAACTTTCTTTTTAACAAATTAAATTCTGAAACAAATCAAAATATTATTAACAGATAACTCATAACTGTTTAAATTATGCATCAACCATAACATCATCAAATAAAATTTAATGCAGGGAAATTTTAAAAAATAATTTTTAGCAAATTTACCGATGGAAAAAAAGTTCGTCAATAAAATCTATCAATTTATCAATGGAAAACAAATAACCATTGGTAATGACAATATAAATTTATTGATGGAATAACCAAATGCATCGGTAATTTTTCTGATGGACAAATCTTCTCCGTCGGTAAATTTATCGACTGAAGGTAGCATAGAATAATCGTCGGTATATTTGTCGACGGTACGACGGTACACAAAAATTTCATCAGTAAACTTGCGATAGACATTCTATTATTCATCGCAAATTATCACCTACGGCATATCTTCAACACCTTGGTACATTGGTAAACTCTATCGCTAACAAAGCTTTCCAATGGAATGTGTAGACATTCGTCGGTAATTTTCGGCATTAAACTCCATTTTTCTTATAGTGATCATTGATGTTAAGCTTTTGCAAAATAAATTTCTTATTTAATTTTTTCATTTTTAATCCAAAATAAAGAGTAGAAATTTAGTTTCAAATTGGTGAAAAAAAGTCCCAATTTTGATAAGAAATTAATAAGATATCATAGATTAAAGTCAAGATAGAAAACATAGTTTTTTTTTAAATTCCAGCTAGCAACTTTCTTCTTCCTACGTTGTTTTAAGCATTAAATGGGGTGTACAAACTCAATTTTAAACCATAGAAAAGGGAGAGGTCATGCAAGACATACGAGGGAGAGAGAAGAACACATTTTTGAGAGAAAAACTAAGAGAATGCAAGGTGGAATCAAAGGATTTCAAGGAGGTACAAAGCTGCCACCATAGAATTCCAGCTTTGCTCTTCAACATATAAGCCTTACTTCTCTTTGTCTTGCTTCTTTGATGTATTTTATTGATTGAGAAGACGTATGGATGTGTTATGAACATATTGGATGAGATTTTGGATTTTTAAGTAGTTAATAGGGTGTTATTGCCTAAACTATGTAGTACCTCACTTTATTCAATGTTATGGATGTGTTTGATGTTGTTTGATGTTTATGGTACATGGCTGTCCATACTTAGCTAACATAGAGATATGGAGTTAAGAAATATGTTAGTAAGTGCCATGAGAGTGGGCTTACACCAAGAACACTCCATATATCAAGTTACCTTTCGATTTGGAGAGAGATCTTGAATGGAAAAGTGGCTGTCCAAAAATTTGTTCATATCCTTTTAATGGTTTAGTGAAAAATGGGAAGTGAGAGCTTCCATAATTCATTTACAACATTAAATAGGGCTTATTTGGTTCAAGTAATGAGAGTGAAAGAACCAAGACATTGGAAAATTTTAGACTAAACATAATGAACATTGCTAAAGTGAGAGAATACATAGTTCAGTAATGACAATCCTAAGTTGTTAAATTAATACTTTGATTCACCATTTTCTAAATTTGTGTTCTTACTTTTGTTACAACCGTAAAGTGAGTATGTATGACTCTTAATTTTTATATTTTGGATCTTCCAAATCTAATTATTTGAGTTTACTGAACAAAATGAAATTTGGATCATTTCGGTGACTAACTAATCCCTGTGGGATGAGACCTATCTATATTGCTATTTTTGATCTTTATACTTGTAGGATAAGAGGTTTAATTTAAAAATTGGAAAATTAACTATCAAGTTTTTAGCATGATTATCGAGGATTAGGCCTAGCATTGATTTTGGTTTGAATTGTTTTGATTTGGGTTTTTTTTTCATTTTTACTTTGATATTCTTTTTTGGTGTAATAGGTGTATGCACATGAGGAGTGCAGGAGTTGCGGAGAAATTGTGAGAACTTGACATCACAAGGAATTGAAAAAGGCAAGGAGACAAGATCAAATTGAGTAGATAATAGCTAAACAGAGGGAACAAGGTGGTGAAGAAAGAACTTTGATGGACTTTATATGGCCAGGGTTTAACTTGAACCAGCAAGGAATTGATAAATCATCAGTGAATGCGAACAATTTCAAAATCGAGCTTGCTTTACTTAATATTTTACAAAGCAATGTTCAATTTTACATTTTGCCACATGAGGATCCTAATACTCATATTTCCAATTTTTTTGGAAATCCTTTCAGGAAAAACAGATTGTCAAAAGATGCAGTGAAGTTGAGATTGTTTCCCTTCACACTAAAGGATCAAGCAAAGGCATGGATGAACTCCCTTACTCTAGAACAATTCAGAACATGGGACCAGTTGGTGCAAGCCTTTTTGTCCAAATGTTTCCCATTGACAAAGACAACAAGGATCATCAAGTAAATAACCAAATTTCAGCAATATGAAGGAGAATCATTGTGCGAGGCATGAGAGTGTTTTAAGGAGTTACATAGGAGCTGCCCCCATCATAATCTACCCAAGGAATTTTTGCTACAAGCATTTTATAATGGGGTCAATTCAGCAACCAGAAGCACCATTTATGCAATTGCAAGAGGTTCATTGATGAAGAAGACCATAGATGCTGCATATGACCTGATTGAAGACATGGCTATTGATAACTGCCTTTGGAATAATGAAAGGAGTAAATCATCGCAGGTGAAGGAACAGAAAGGGGTTATGTCAACATATTCAACAGTTGCTTAATTTTCAAAAATTGCATCATTAAGGAAACAGTAAGTGATCATCAACCTTCATCTAGTTCTTTGAAGTATATGCATCAAAATTGTGAGATTTGTGGAGCGGACGGTCATAATTCATCGGAATGTTATTTGATGAGCACTAAAGGAACATAACAAGCTCATTATTTAGGGTTCCAATAGAGGTCAGGTAATAACCCATATTCTGGTACTTATAAGCTAGTTGGAAAAACCATCCAAATTTTTCTTAGACTAACACTATAGGAACCAATTGGAGACCTCAAAGACCCCCAAGATCTCAGGAAAAGGAAAGTAACTCACATATTGTCTTGGAGTCAAAGTTTGGATGTATTGAATCAAGGTTAGAGGCAAAAATGGAAGCCCAAGCTGCATGGACAGATTCTCAACTTTCACATCTGAGCTCTTAATTTTCAAAGATGATGGAAGTGATGGGTACAATTGGATTGAAGGTAAACAATATCAAGGAGGCACCGGCACAAAGTGATCAGGTGCTAAAAAGTTATCAAGTGAAGATTGATCAGTTGATTAAAAATCAAGCATCATCCGTCTACAACCTAGCGGTGCAGATTGGTCAACTGGCAACCGTAGTATCAACCAGATCCACTGATAACCTTCCCAACACTTCAGAACCTTATCAGAAAGAACATTTAAAGGCAATTCAGTTGAGAAGTAGAAAGGAGTTACTAGAGCTAGTCTTAAACGAAGTTGTTGATCTAGTGGAGAAAAGTCAGAAAAAAGGTAAGGAGAAACCCACTGAGGAGGAGGAGCCCCCATATATTCCACATCCACCATTTGTTCCAAAATTACCATTTCCTAGGAAAGTGAGTCAGAATCCAGTGGAGACCCAATTCAACTAATTTTTGGAAAAATTGAAGAAGTTGTAAATGAGTTTTTCTTTGCCAAGAGTTTTGGAGCACATGCCTAAGTATGCTAAGTTCTTAAATGGATTACCCTTGCTAACTGTTGTATTTATATTAATGCACTTTCTAAGCTATCTCGGCTATGCTACTGGGGGCTCAGGGGGAGTCGGAATAGGAGAGCACACATCTTGGGGTGGGCTTACTACTTAGATGCTTTCAGCAGTTATCTACTCTGCACTTGGCTACCTAGTGTTACCGTGGGCACGATAACTGGTACACCAGAGGTGTGTCCTTCCCAATCCTCTCATACTAGGGAAAGGTCCTCTCAATGCTCTAACGCCTACACCAGATATGGACTAAACTGTCTCACGACGTTTTAAACCTAGCTCACGTACCGCTTTAATGGGCGAATAGCCCAACCATTGGAACATACTACAACCAGTTGTAGCTTCATGATCACGAACAATATGCCATCAAAACTAAAGAATCCAGTGAGTTTTTACTATTCCTTGTATTATTAATGGTGTTGAATTTTCTAAATGTTTATGTGATTTGGGAGCTAGTATTAATCTGATGCCATTATCTATTTTCAGGAAGTAAACTTGGATAACATAAAGCCAGCATCAATGATAATTCAGTTAGCTGATCATTCTATAAAGAAGCCTTTTAGAGTTGTCGAAGATGTTTTGGTAAAAGTAGATAAGTTTGTGATTCCTGTTGACTTTGTCATTCTTGATGTTGCCGAGGACATAAATTGTCCATTGATTTTGGGACGTGCATTTATGAATACTAGTCGTTGATGTGAATAATGGTGTTCAGTTCAACATGAATAGGATTTTAAAAAGCAGGGAGGAGTCAGATTGATGTATGAGAATGGATGTGATGGAGGAGATAACTGGTAGAATGATAAAAACAAAGGGTGAGAGGGAATTAGAATTGAATGAAGAAGATGAGAGTGGAAAAAAAGAGAAGGATGGAAAGGAAGAAGAGAAAAGTGAGAAGGAACCTTTGGTGAGGACCAAGCCACCCATACCACCTTCCAATAAGAGAGCACTCACCCTAGAGTTAAAACCTTTACCTTCACACCTAAGTTATACATTTTTAGGTGAAAAATCAAACATTACCTATGATTATTTCAAAGTGATGAACAAGAGGGGAAGATAGTAGAAGTTATAAGTAGGATGATGAAAGCGATGGGATGGCAGATATTAGACATCCGAGGGATAAGTCCAAGTGTTGTGATGCATAGAATAAATCTTGAGGATGGATGTAAGACAATGAGGGATAGGCAAAGGCATTTGAATCCAGATATGCAGGAAGTTGTAAAATAGGAGGTGATTAAGTTATTGGATGCAAGAATTATATATCCAATATCATACAGTGAATCGTTAAGTCCAATTTAGTGTGTACCAAAGAAAGGTGGAACAATAGTGGTGGAAAGTGAAAAGGGTGAGTTAATTTTGATTACAGGAATCTCAACTCAGTGACAAAGAAGGATCACTTCCCACTACCTTTGTGGACCTGATGATTGAGATAGTTGTAAGATATACATTCTACTATTTCTTGGATGGGTATTCCAGCTACAATCAGATATTCATTTATCCAAAGGATCAAGCCAAGGCAACTTTGACTTTTGCATACAGATGGATGCTGTTTAGACTTTGTAATGCACCAACTACATTTCAGCGATGTATGATGGTCATTTTTACCGACATGATTGAGGATTTTTTGGAGGTATTTATGGATGAATTTTTAGTGTGTGGAGATTCCTTTGAACAATATCTAACAAATTTGGATAAGGTTCTCCAACGGCGTGAAGAGGCTCATTTAGTATTAAATTGGAAAAAATGTTAGTTTATGGTTCAGGAGGGAATAGTCTTAGGACACAAGATATCTTGTAGAGGCATTGAAGTGGATAAGGCAAAAATTGAAGTCATCGATAAACTTCCTCTGCTAAGTAATGTTGGAGGGGTTTGAGCATTTTTAGGGCATGCTGGGTTCTATTGCTGATTTATAAAGGTTTTTTCTTTAATTGCTAGACCCCTTACTCATTTGTTAGTTATAGATGTTCCTTTCATTTTTGATAACGACTGTTTAATTTCTTTTGGTAGGTTGAAGAAGGCATTGATGTCAGCACTAGTGTTACAACAACCAGATTAGAGATTGCCATTCAAGTTGAAGTATGATGCTAGCGATTACGCAATTGGGTGTGTTCTAGGCAGCGTAAGGACAAGAATTTGCATGCTATTCACTACACCAACATGACTTTAATGGATTCTCAGATTAATTATACCACGATAGAAAAAGAACTGTTAGCTATAGTTTTTTCTTGCGATAAATTTCGTTCTTACTTAGTTGGTTCAAAAGGATTGTGTTTACAAATAATGCATCCTTGAAGTACCTTTTTCCAAAAAGGATACCAAGCCTCGATTAATTAGGTGGATTGAACTCTTACAGAAATATGATATCATGATCAAGGATAAAAAAGAGAGTAGAAAATTTTGTTGCTAATCACCTATCAAGATTGGAAGAAAGAGAATCAAGTCTATAAGAAGAAATCAATGAGCAATTCCCTAATTAGATGCTACTCTTGGTACAAGAATTAAACCATCCCTGGTATGCTGACATTTTAAATTACATTATAGGTGATATCCTTCCCCCAAATTTAACTTACTAGCGGCATAAAAAATTTAAACATGATTGTAAACAATACATGTGGGAAGATCCACTTCTTTATAGAAATTGTGCAGATGGACTGAATTGAAGATGTGCTCCTGATAACGAAATTAATGTTATTTTAACTCATTGTCATAATTTTCTTATGCAGGACATTATGGAGCTGATAGGATAGCTGCAAGGGTGTTGGAGTGTAGATTTTATTAGCTAACATTGTTTAAGGAGGCATAACATTGGGTGAAGAAGTGTGACAGGTGCCAAAGAATTAGGAACATATCGAAAAGGGACAAGATGCCAATGTCTTTGACGTTAGAGGTTGAAGTCTTTGATGTTTGGAGTCTGGATTTCATGAGACCGTTTCCGTCCTCTTATAGAAACAAATATATTTTGGTAAGTGTTGATTATGTATAGAAGTGGGTTAAGGTGATGGCGACACCAGCAAATGATAGTATAGTGGCGTAGGGGTTTCTGAAGAAGATTATCAACAAATTTGGTGTACTGCAGGTGATTATTAGTGACAGAGGTACCTACTTTCGCAACAATATAGTTGAAGCATTATTGAAAAGATATGGAGTTCAGCACAATATAGCTACACCTTACCACTCCCAGACTAGTGGTCAAGTAGAGGTTGTAACCAGAGAAATAATTTTTTTTTTACAAAAGATTGTCAATAGTTCTAGGAAGGATTGGACAATCAAATTAGATGATGTAGTATGGGCTTGCAAGATAACTTTCAAGACCAGTATTGGGACTACCTTACAGGCTGATTTAAGGGAATAATGCCTACTGGGCTATCAAGGCCATAAATTGGGATCAAAAGGTAGCTAAAGAAAAGAGGAAATTGCAGTTAAATGAGTTGACAAATTAAGGCCGCAAGCTTATGATAAGTCCACGTTCTACAAGGGAAAGGTAAAGATGATGCACACATTAGGAAAAAGGAGTTCCATGTAGGTGATATGGTTTTACTCTTCAACTTTAGACTCCGGTTGTTTCGTAAAAAGTTAAAATCTAGTGGAATGAACCTTTTAGAATAATTAATGCATTCCCACATGGAGTTGTGGAGTTGCAAAACGACATGGAGAAACTTTCAGGGTGAATGACCACCATTGCAAGCCCTACTATGGAGGACAAGGGGCTATTGAGAAAGAAAGAATATTTTTCAGACCCCACCCATAACCAGAGAGTGATCAAAGTCTTGTTAATGACTTTAAAAACTAGTATGGTTTTTTTTTGTGTTTATATTTTATTTATGTTAGTTTTTGATTTCTTTGACACAGGAAAAGAAGAATTAAAGTGTGAACTGTGAGGAAAACGGGAACTACCACCAACACGATCCTTGACAATAATACTAACAAGCATTCTCATGCCTCTTTATTTATTCATTTATGATTTTTTGAATATATTATGTATGGTTATTGTTTGTTGTATATCACTTTCACACATTGAGGACAATGCATTGTTCAAGTGTGGGGGAGTGGTATGCAATTTGCATTGCATATTGCATGCCTTATTCATGTTTTTGTGTTAATGTGCCAATTTTTTTTCAATTTTTGTGTGAAATTATGTGACTGTATGGATGTTTATTGGTTAGAATTTTATGTGAATTAGCTTAATTTTGAACAATGTTGTTAAACTGGTGATATGTATTAACTTAGGAAGTTAGATTATAAGTAGCCTTGATATAAACATATATGTTGATCAGGATAGGACACTTGGTTTTACACTTAATGTTGCTAATTCACATGTAGTTACCGTTAGAAGCCATTAAATTGTTAGAATCTTAGTTTCCCTTTCATGAAAATAATCAGCTAAAAGAAATGAAGTAGGTCAAAAAAGGAAAGAAAAGAAAAAGAGTGTGTGTTAATAACTATTTCGCTGATCAAAAAAGGGTTAAGAATAGAGCTAATAGCAGGTTGTGAGCTGTGATCTAGTTGAGTAACCAAGGGAATTCATCGCAAATGTTTGTCTTCATATCACAAGGCTAAAATGATGCTCCAACTAAGCCATCTTAATAAAAAATGGCCTAATTGAGTAACCGGGGGCATTCATCACCAATGTTTGTCATCGCGTCAAAAGACTAAGTGAACATTAAAAATTTGAGAAAAAGTGTGTGTGTAATAAAAACCCTACTAATATGATAAATTAGCTAAAAATTTTAATGAAAGGATAACTTGGATAGTTAACCATTTAAATGATCGAAAATTGGAAATGCACGTCTGTAAGTGAGATAGGTTTAAAATTGAGTTGTTTATATCCTGATCTATGTGTATATTTATATTAAAGAATGGAATAAATCAATACATTGAACTTGTGATATAACTATTGTTTAGGATTAAGTTGATTGCACAATATTCCGAGTCAGTAGTCATCAATTTTGAAATTGTATGCGTGTATTTTTTTGTGTATTTTTCTTTAGATTGTTCGTGTTTGATTTTGATTGAGGATATGCAAAAGTTTAAGTGTAGAGGAGTTGATAGGTGGCATCTGCACATACTTTTCTTAAGAAAATTTGTTAGTTAATTGTGATAAATTTGATTTTTGTTAACTTTATTAGCTTATGTTTTATCTTAGTTTCATATAATTGCATGATTACGTATAAATATATGTGAATATGCATGAATGTATGTTAATTAGGCCTTTAAGATTAGGTTTTGCATGAATTTTGCATGGTATTGTTGTACGTCTTTTTCTTACATTATATTGGTATGAACTGCATGTGTTTTGGGCATGATTAAGTGATTAATTTTATTTTTAATCAATGGAAGGATAGAAGAACTGAAGAGAAAGCAAGTCGTGTGACCTAAAGGAAAGCTGGAATTTTCCTAGGCCAAGCCATCACCGATGTTAAGCTTTCGCAAGATACAAATCTTATTGAATGTTTTTCATTTGTAATCCTTGTGGGACAATAGCTATCGATACTATGATTTTTGATTTGTATAATTGTAGGATAAGAGGTTTTAATTTAAAAATTGGAAAATTACCTATTAGTTTCCTTACTTAATTTGGCTCCAAAAATAACCCTGAACCTTGGAAACAACTTTGTCATGATCATGACACTATATCGTTTGTTCCTCTCTGTCATGATCGTGCATGGTGTCATGATCATGACAGGGGCTCTATGCACATTTATCAATATCTTCTATCATGATCATAAGGGGCTCAGAACATAAAATTAAGGTCAAATTCATGCTTTAAACTAACCAAACACTTGGAACATATACAAATAGTAACAAGAACACAATTCTAAGCCTATGAACACGGTGTAGAGTCTTTCTATAAACCTTAATGCCTTATAATTTCATTTATTCACATTTCAGAAAGAATATAACAAGAAAGTTAGAGAGGGAAGCTCTTACTTCTCTCTAAACTCTTCCATGGCTTTGTATAACTCCTTCTGTTGTTATGATTTAGTCACCTCTATTGTTAGCTTCTTCCATTAGTTAATTGGCAAGCTTCTCTCTTTTTCTCTTTGTTCACTACTTTCTCTAATTGCTAACTCTTTGTTTTTTAATATTTCCTTATGTTTCAAGAGTAGGAGTCATGTTGTTATCTTCTTATTTCCTATTCATTCTCTTGTCTTCTCCTTGGTGCTCCCTCTTGTCCCTAATCAACGTCCATTGAATATGTTCCACCTTCACTAATATCTAGTTTCTTGCTCTTCCTTCACCTCGAGTCTTCACATTATAAACTCTTGCCTTTAGAGGTTAGACGCTCTTCTTTTTTCAATTTCACTTTTTCTCCTTGCCTTTTGTTTAGCTTAATTTTGTTCTTTATGTTTATTTCCTCTTAGGAGTTTCCTCCTTTGCTTGTTGCTAGTGCCTTATGTTTGTCAGCTGTTGACCTCCCTACGTTTAGTCATCCCTGGCCCCCTCAACCTCTCCCTAAATCATTAATCCCTCCTTAAGCTACTTCATTGAGCCATCCTAATACCGCAAAAAGAAAAAAAAAGACCTAGAGCCAAATTTTATGATACATTCTCCCCTCTCCTAAGCTACATTTCTATCCACCCAATCATTATGATGGCAAAAAAATGTCTCTCCACCTGTCCATATCTTTAAATAAAAAGCCTCCAAATAGGATATAACCTTATTAAGATTCTTTATTGGAAAGAGGGCTTTATACCTTGGATGAATAGACAGAATCATTTTTAATAGGAGTAGTTTGATGTTGAAGAGGTTCCTGTTAATAAGGACAATCTTTTCCTATTTAAATTTTAGATTACAATGCAAGCTCAAATGTTAATAGAGTCAGGGTTGTGGCCAATAAACCATAAGCCTCTCTTTTGAAAAAGATGGAAGCCGAATGTCTAGCTCTATGAACTCAAACAAAATAGGTTCCATTTTAAATAAACATACATAATATTCCCCTAGAATATTGGAAAATTGTAAGTCATCTAGTATATGGGAAAAACAACTTTTCCTCAATGAGGCTACAATAAGTTTAAAGAGAGCCAACTATCCCAAGCTTTGTATACTAGTTGATTTATAATAGATTCTCACTGATTTTATTACTCTAATGTGACTTGATGAGAATTACAACCTATATGCGGATGAGGTCTCTATTACCTACTCATGGAAACTTAATCAAAATCAAACCAAGAGTGTATAAAAGCCAATAGGAAAGAAATTTTCTTTAGGAGACATTTTTTAGTTAATCAAGGTAGGCCTAAAAGAGATGGGTGTCGAATGGATAAACAATAAGCAAGGCAAAAGCAAGAATTTTAGTGAATTAAAAATTAGTTTAGCTTTACAAAAAATGGAAGAAAAGTTTTAACTAATGTAGTAGAAGTAGGAAATGAATTCCCTTGTGAGTATAATTAGGGAATCTCTAGTGCCAACGCTATATCATGCACCTTATAATATGAAGTGCCAAGGCTATATCATCCCTAAGTAAAAGTTAGTAGATTTTTAGAACATGATACGAACTCCCCAAAGGCTTCTACTCAATCTAAAAGGAATCTTTTGACTAAAAGGAGCTTGAAATGAATACAAGTAAGAAACAAGAACTTTAATATGCTGAAAAAGGATTCAAGAAGAAGGTCTAATAAGAAGTAGAAGGCATATTCTTTTTCACCATAATGTCTCTTCTTTCTTGAAATGTATTAGGTTTTAGTAGCCACACCAGATAGTTACTTATTATCTTAATGATACCAAACCTCACTTAATAGGTTTTTGGGAAATGAAGCTGGTGGAAAATAAGTGAAAGAATTTTATGGCTTTGGGGAAATAATAGCAACTTATTTCCAAACATTGCTATCACTACTATGATATTTGGTTATAGCTTATAATTCTAACTGATTGGCTGTTGTCCATTTGATTATTTCTAACCAATTGATTCTTTTTAAAGCTAAAATAAAGCAAGAGAATTATTTCTTTTAGGTTACCTATTTTATGTATTCAACCTTTCTTTTCAAAGAGTTCCTTTATAGAATAGCTTGAAGATTATCAACTCCCCTATGAATTCCTCAAAGATTATTCTTAAGGACTTTATAACATAATATGACCCTTAGAATATAATGGAATGAAAGCTTTAAAAATTGCATAGAAGATCTGAAGCATCTTGTGAATCAAGTAAAAGTAAAAGATCTTATAATGGAAGGTGCTTCTCTATATGGTAAACTAAGCAAAGTGAAGATGATTCATAATAAAGAAATTAGATATGACTCTAGTTAATGATAAATGGTTATCTGAATTCCCAGGCAATCTAGCATCCTTTTAAGCTCCTCTTTTCTCTAAACATTCCACAACATTGGTGAAGATTATATGTTTTCCTTAAAGGAAGCATTGTTCTTTTAGGTTTAACAACTTCTTGGAAATCTTGGAAGGCATTGAAGTGATTGTTACCTAAGGACTTAGCCATGAAAGTCAGTGACATAAAATGTATGATCATAAAGATTTAAAATGTAAAAGATGAGTTTAAAGTCCTTAACAAAAGAAAGCAAAGTGACACTCTCCAGATGACCTTAAAAAATTTCAAACTGCTCAATTCTCAAGTCTTGATTAGTTGGATTTATAGATTAAGGAGAAGGTTGAGCTTTTGAATTGTAATCAAACTCTATATGTTCACTCTTCTCTCTTAAAGCAAAGATTGAGGATATTACTATTTAATTATGGTGATAGAAATATAAATTTCTTTTATAACTTAATGTTAGCTAGAGAGAATATCAATATAATTATTTCTCTTTTGGGAAAAATGGTACCACTATTGCTTCAAAATTTAACTTAAAGTTAGAGGTTTTGGACTACTTTTCCAAAATGTATGATTCTTCAATCATCAGTTTTTCATTTGTCCAACTACTCCAATCTTTTATTAAGGATCTAATTTTCTCTCAAGATGCTAACATGTTGACTAGGCCTTTTGATTTCAATGATATTAAGCAAGCATTTTCTACTCTTAACCTTAATAAAGCATCAAGGCGTAATGGATTAAATGCATATTATTTTAAAAAATCTTTAAAAATTACTAAACATGTTATTACATAAGTGGTTCTTGAATTTTTCAATCAAATCAAGATGTTAAAGGATCTTAATAAACAAACTTTGTTAATTTAATTTCTAAGGTACAATACCCTATATCTCTCAAAGAATTTAGGCCAATCTCTTGTTGCAGTACAATTTATAAGATTACCTTTAATTTAATGGAATTAGACTTTAAAAAAGATTTTTTTAACATATAAATCCATCTTAATAAGCATTTGTTCAGGGAAGGCACATTCATATAACATTATGCTTACTCAAGAGCTCTTTAAGAATTATAATATAAAGCATAATAGCAAAGATTAAACTATTCAAATCGATTTTCATAAGGCATTTGATTCCATTTAATAGAGATTCATTTTGAACACCTTAAAAGGCCTTTAGTTCTAATTTATTTATGAATTGGATGGAGCAATGTTTATCTACTACTTCATTTAGTATTCTTGTCAATAGAGAGCTTACTCATTTGTTTAAAGGAGTTAGAGGAGTATGGTAAACGGATCCCCCTTCCTCTTACTTTTTTATCATGCATTAGAGTTCTCACTAAACTCATTAAATAATTCATCAATCAGGATAACAAGTCCACATTCAATTCAAAGTGAAAAAAGTTGTGAATTGTAGCTTATGTTTCATGGATGATTTTATATTATTCTTTAAAGTTGATCCTTGCTTAACTAGTATATTAATGTTAGATTTGTACTCTTTTAAAGAGCTTTCTAGCCTATTAATTAACAAAAGTAATTGACAAATCATCATTTTTCAAGTGCTTTTGGTATTTATAATTGGCTCTTTATCATTTGTGGCATGCCAGATTCTAAATTGCCTATCCTTTATTGGGAAATTCCAATATACTTTAACATACCTACTAGAAAGGACTTCCAATTTTTAATAGAGAAGATACAAAGGAGAATGTCTTCTTGGTGTAAAAATGAAGCTCTTTATTTTAAAAAGAGCTCAATATAAAAATTTAATTGTCAATACCTTTTATATTTACTAGTCCCCACATCTGATTCTTCCCTATAACATTGTGAAATCAATTGAAAAACTCATGAGGAACTTCTTATTGTTTGGATATTGTAATAAGCAAGCCTTTTCTTAGGCAAAATTGAGTACCAAAAGATTAAGTTGGGCTTGAAATCATACCAGTCAAAATCACTAATAAGGTCTTAATGACTAAATTAATATGTAGAATTCATTTTGATAAGTAGGCATTACAGATCAAGTGGATTCATATGCATTACGTAGAAAATTAAAGCTTATGAAGCCTTCAACCAAGGTATGAAACCTCGTAGAAAATTGCATATCTACAAAAGTTATGGGAAAATTCTTGATGGAATTCTCAAGAAATTTGGCAATAACAACTGCATATTCTTATGGCATGATAATTGGGCTAGCTTAAGTCAATTAAGTAAAGTATTAGAGCAAAATATCATTAAAAGAGACGTACTAGATAATGCTAAGGGAAGATAGGTTTGGAATGATTTCTTACCCATTATAGTTACCAAGAGCACACAATTTAGAACAAATTCTCTCACTCACACTTAATATCTATGACATTATGCATTAGCCCAACAACTCACTTGGGAAATTCTCAGATCCTTACTATAGGGATCTCTTTAAGTTCCCAAAATTTTAAAACAACCTAAGAGGTCATCCCTAAAACTTATATCACCTTAGAGGAAGTTTTAAAACAACCTAGTCTAATAGATTGAGAAACTTTATAAACATTTCCTCTATTTATGTCCTCTATAAAGAGGAAGTTGAAACAATTATGTAGCACCCCAACCCCGCAGGACCCGAACCCGATATCGTGGGTGATATCTGAGTCCGCGCCACACGAGATTGGTAGGCTACGGCACTCAATTACGGTACAAAACTCAGTATGCAGTTTTTAAAACAT
>JAOTIZ010039124.1:0-15500 GCA_027123425.1 Erythroxylum panamense | reverse complement strand
GGTTTTAGTGTCGGCACTTTTGTCACAATATAATGAAATATTGTTACAACTTTATTCGTCACTACTTTATATTATTTGTGTCAACAAACTTGTCATAAATAAGTACAGTTGTTATGACTATATAGTGTTGTCACACATTTGACAGATTTTAGTATCGGCAATTTTGTCACAATAAGATGTAGAACTGTTACTACTTAATTCGTCACAACTTTAAATTATTTGTGACGATAAACTTGTCAAAAATATGTAAAATTATTGTTACCATATAATTTTGTCACAAAATTTCACAGTTTTAGTGTTAGTATTTATATCAAAAAAGTGTTGCATAATTGTGACCATATTTTAAATTCATCACTGTTTCATCAGTGACGGAGGTATTTATGACGGTAGGTGACGACTTCAAAAATTAGACACTTTTAATAATAGTGACTAATATTACTGCTTTTAGTGACAACTTTTACTTTCACTAAAAATACAATTTCTTGTAGTATAAATCACGAGCTTATGATAAAAAACAAGTCGTTTAGTAAGATTTGTAATATGAATACCTTTATACTTTGCAGAGATATAAGGTCCTAATTTCATATTCTATTTTCTAGTACCACGATTAAAATGAACTCCTACTTTGAGCATCTTCCAAATTAATGTTTCACTTGCAAAATATGTCCTATGCCCAAACAGCATAGATTGATATTTTTACACAGCTTGTCTTTTTGAACTAATAAATGCTGATATTTAGGGACCATACAACTAAATTTCCTCACTATGGTTGATGATTATAGCAGAGGCATTGGACATATCTCTTAAAACACAAATATCCTAGACAACCTCCATCCTTCGAACCTTTCTACAAATGATTCAAACCCAGTTTCAAACTTTAGTTCAGGTTATTCAAACTAAAAATGGATCAGAATTTCTTAGTTTTGGTTGACAAATTTTATTTTCTCAACATGGTATTATACACCAACTTTCATGATTTACACCCCATAACAAAATAGTGTTGAAACACTAATATCTTATCCAAGTAGCTAGAGCATTAATGTTTCAGTCCAATCTTCTTAAAAGATTCTTGAGAGAATCCATTTTAGCTGCCACATATCTTATTAATCTTTGGCCTACACCTTTGCTTGAATGTAAAAATCCATACGAAAATTTATTTAAGAAACTACCTATATAATTTCTTTAAAACGTTTGGTTGCCTCTGGTTTGACATTTTGCTTAAATATGTTGATTGTGATAATTTGTTTAATTATTTACTAGTTGACGAACATTAGGTGATTATTTGGGTCGAGTCAAGGTTTATTCATTGGAAGATTGAGAACTTAAAAATATAAGGTAATACTCACCATTTATCGACCCTTATCTCAGCTTACTCAGCTACTTGGAAGAAAGAACCATAGCCTAACACATAAACATTATACATTCTTTAGAACAAACTTTCATATTTTGACTTCTTATCATCCCCTCTACTATACAGCTCTCTTAACAACAACACAAAGTGGAAAGCAACGTCAACATGTTCACTGCAAACGAGTTCCAAGGGAATATATCAACGCTATATAATGCAGCTATGAGCTAATTTGCGAACTCTTAAAACTTTGATGTAGTGGGAAACCACCAACCACAAGTTCAAAGAAAGGATAGGAAAACATTGGAAGCTTGAATCATAGTAAGATTGGAATTATGAGTTGTTATTTGCAATTGTGGAAAAAGGAACTCGTATCTATAGATAATATATATTTTAATGAATTTGTTTAGCACCTTGAACGTGATTTTTGTGAACGATTTAACCTGGACCAACTTGGTAAAGTAAGCAACAACCATAGGAATAAACTTAGGGTGTGCTTGTTTGGTGGATATAAGGAGAGAGGAATGAGTACGGAATGAAAAATAAAACTTGGTAAGAGGTTATAATTGGATGACTTATATTTTTATTCATAATTTTTGGACATTGCTTATGAGAAGAATGAAAGTCATTCCTCTCCATTACGAGAAGAATGGGAGTCATTCTTCCAATATTCTTTGTTCTTCAATATAGTAGTTTTGCCACCATTATTTATTCCTACCTTATGACTTAAAGCAATGCTTGATTTTTTCTAGTTTAGTAAGATTTGGTATTCTTTAACTAATATTACTATTTATTTATTTATTACAATATAAATAATTAAAATATAATGCATTCGTTAATTAAAATATTGTAATTAATTAATTAATTAAAATATAATTAATTATAAATATAATTCATTCATTAATTAAAATATTGTAATTAATTAATTACAAATATAATTAATTAATTACAATATAATTGTGAGTTCCCACATCGGTTGGAGAGGGGAACAAAATACGCCTTATAAAGATACGGATACCTCTCCTTTACAGATGCATTTTTCATGCCTTAATGTATGAGATCCTATCAGAACTTTTGAAGTTAAATGTGTTAAGGGCAAAAGTAGTACCAGGATAGGTGACCTCCTGGGAAATTCTCGAGAAAAGTAAAATCCTTAAGGCTTGGCTGGGCTAAGGACCAAAGCGGACAATATCTGTGAGCAGGTAATCTGGGCTGTTACAAGTGATATTACAACCAGTACCGGAACCGTTGTGTCAGCTAGACTAAACCCTAAGGGGGTGAAGAATGTGAGATCCTACATCGATTAGAGAGGAGAACAAAGTACGTCTTATAAGGGTATGGATACCTCTCCTTTATAGAAGCAGTTTTCATGCCCTAACGCATCGGATCCTATCAAAACTCTGAAGTTAAATGTAATAAGGCAAGAATAGTACCAGGATGGGTGATCTCTTGGGAAGTTCTCGAAAAAAGCAAAACTGTGAGGGCTTGGCTGGGCCAAGGTCCAAAGCGGACAATATCTGTGAGCGGGTGATTTGGGCTGTTACAATAATTAATTAATTAATTAAAATATAATTAATTTTTATTTTTCAATATTTTTTGCAAACCAATCACTATCAATGGTAATGGTATTCGTTCATTTCTCTTAATCAACCAGCATTATTATAATGATAATATCAATTCTCATTCCTATT
This sequence comes from Erythroxylum panamense, assembly GCA_027123425.1. Taxonomy (NCBI): domain Eukaryota; kingdom Viridiplantae; phylum Streptophyta; class Magnoliopsida; order Malpighiales; family Erythroxylaceae; genus Erythroxylum; species Erythroxylum panamense. The sequence goes on along the minus strand of JAOTIZ010039124.1, from coordinate 12,461 downwards.
ACTATTTTCTTATACGAACCAACCACCCCTTTAAAATGCTTAACAACATAAGAGAAGGGATCCAATACAGTTATGCCCATTTGTTCAAATATGTAATTTGCAATAGGGTGATGATGGTAACTAGCATATCCTTAACAATTAACACATACATTTGCTTATTCAACATAATATTCCCTCAACATCAGCTAAAAGAATCACCATCCCTTAAGGTTTTGAGTGTTAGAGTAGTCACTAGCTCCTTGACATGCTCCATAGGAACTTTTATAAATTTTTCTCAAGATTTGTTGTGCTTTTTTTGAATAACACACCTTAAATAAAGGGTTACGAGGGATCGTACGTACAAATTCCCCTTATTACAAAGTATCTTATGCATATGTATATTATCTTTCATTCTACTCCTTGTCTTGAAGGAGCTCCCCTTTTTCAATATAACTTAGGGTTAATTATACTAGACCCTTTTATAGTTTGACCTTTTTTTAATTTTCAAAACTATCATTTACTTCTCTTATTTTGTTAATTTTTTATCCTTTCAATATCTCCTAAATAATTTTGTATTGGAACTAAATAATTTTAATAATACATTAATTGCGTAAAAATAGATAGAATAATAAAAGAGATTGTATGAAATCTAAACCAATATTTTAAAAACTAAACCAGAAGTTAAACTGGTAAGAAAATAAAATTAAGATTTAGAAAGTTCAACTGATATTAGACTGTCATAAAACTATCTAAAGATTAAATAAAAGTAAAAAATTTGAAATATGATTGAAAGAGATTGTTTTTACCTATTTAAAAATTTGAAGTTTAATTAAAAAAGATTGTTAAATAAAAATTAATTGATTTATTTTGGTTTATAATATCTTGTTAAATTATGAAAATTAATTATTAATTAGTAAATTGATTGAATTTTAACAACAAAAGTTATTAAAGTAAATCAAACCAAAAAAAATTAAAAAATGAATCGAAAATTTGAACTGCTTAAAATTTTTATGATTGAATCAGTTGAACCGGATGAATTTTTTAATAATTCACCTAAACAATACCATAGGGGTAAATTGATAGTTTCCAAAAACATGAAAATTGAAATTAAAAACATTCAAATAACAGGGGCCAAAACTTTTAAGTGGGAATCTCCATTCTCCCTCATCATGTATTAATTGAGTCATAACTACTTCCTCAAGCCCATGCTTGTCTCTTTCCTCTAAGACTCATAATGTCAAAACTACCTTAGCTCCCTCTTTTGTAAGTAGGTGCACCAATCGATTTTCTTTTATAGAGATTAACTCACATTTATTGTTGATCCTTAGGATGTTAAAGATCTATATACTTGTTTATATGAATCTAATTGTATGCTAATAGTACAAGAAATTGTTTTTTAGTGAAAATAAAAGTTGTTACTAGAAATAGTAATATTAGTCACTACTATTAATAGTGTACAATTTTTAAAGTCATCATCTCTCATAACTAATGAAATAGTGACTAATTTAGAAAATGGCCATAATTATGCAATACTTTTGTAGCAAAAATACTGACAGTAAAAAGCTATGAAATGTGTGACAAAATTATATAATCATAGTAACTTCACATATTTGTGACAAATTTGTCGATACAAAAAATATAAAATAATGACGAAGTAATTCGTAATAGTACTTCATTTTATTGTAATAACATCATCACCACTAAAATAATTAAAAATAATGGCAAACTATTTGTCACTATTACTTTTTTTATCAATGTCCATTATTTCTTGATCATTAATATTTTAAAGCAAAAGTGTCAACATCATTTTCTCATAAAATGAAAATTTTTTCTTACAAAATATATTGTCACTAATGTGTTTATTATTATCATAAATAAAACTATCAATTTAACAACGGAATTGTATTAATGATAAAAAATTTTGTGAATATTGTCTAATAGATTTTGTCACAAGTATAAAAGTTATGAGCTACAATAATGTTATCACTAAATAAAGATTATATGTTACAATAAATTTATCACTAATATATCTGTATTTGTCACAAATCATATTATTAAATTTAAAATTTTAATTGTTTAACCAATGAATAATTTTGCATCAGTAACTATAAAATAAAAGTTGTCATAAATAATATGAATTTTTAGTGTCTAAATATTGCCTATTAGTATGTATAATACACACACACACACACACACACACACACACACACACACACTTTTTGTACAATCAAAGTAGATTTTGTCCATTTCATTTTCTACTCAGTCAAAGCAGAGTATTGTTTTCTCAAATTTCCAAACACCTCTTCGGTTTTTCTTTCCTTTTCCTCTGCTTAGATGATTGTCTTTCAAGCCACTTGTCTTGTGGACCAAATTATGAAGATCTCTCCTCGTGAAGTTCCTTTCTTGACAAACCTGACTCAGTACGTTCCTTTCACTTTCAAAACTATGAACCAACTCACTCCCTTCACTCTTTAACAATGCAATTTCATTTTCTTTCTCCACTATCTCTTTGACCAGCCCATCAATACTAGTACTAGTTTCAACAATGTAAATCTTAAAACAAGCACAAAGAACTCTTTTCTCTATATCCAAGCTGACGCTCTCCTTACTCACATTCTTCAACTAACTCTCTACCTGACTCTTCTCTATATTATACCTACATAGCTCAGCCTTCAGGGCCTCGTTGGCCTAACCTACATACTCAACTTGTTGCCCATGTTCAAATGCCTCTTTGGCAAACAGAGAGTTAAGAGATTTTAGGCTCTGTAGCTTCTCCTTGGGTTCCTCTATAGAGGGTTATTGATACGAGTGGGATTGATAGCGAACTGATTTGGATTCATTTTTGCAAAGAATCAATAGTGATCGGTGTATTTAGCCAAAAATAGCAATAGAATAGGAGCTTAACAGAAAGAGAGGGAAGGAGGAAGCTCATGGCCAGAGGTCACATCAAATTTGTCATTTTCATTCTTGATGATAAAAGAGAGTCCCGTCTGTTACATATAGCAGGAATCCTCTTAGAAAATAGACTAACTAATTACCTCACCAGCTCTTGCCACGTATACATTCCTGATCAACAATTATTCCTTCTGCTAACATATTAAACGCTTTGTTTATTTTAACTAACGGGACCAAAAACAACGCTCCAGCGTTGTGGCTAGAGCCCTGGCTCCTTGCCCTGTAACAGTACCTTTTGCTCCAACTGAGCCTTGTCCTCAAGGCTAAAGGATGGGAATTTTAGCTTCATGTCTTTAACCCACTCCCAAGTAGCTTCAGATGGTGATAAGCCCTTCCAATGTATTAAAACCTACATAGCTCCCTTGTTGCGCTTCTTGATATATCATTTGTCCAGCACCGCTTAAGGTTGTGGGGAGAAATCAGACAAAATCACCAGTAGTTCCTTTTGTACCAATGCTTACCAAGAGATTGCTTTAATTGAGAAACATGGAAGACTGGATGAATGGTAGCACTAGGAGGTAAAGCCAGTCTGTAAGCCACCTGTCCCACCTTGTCTATGATTTAGTGGGGGCCATAATACTTAATGAAAAACTTGTGAAATGGTCACGAAGCCACTATATTTTTCCTATGTAGTTGAAGTTTTAAGTAAACCCAATCTCCCTGCTTGAATTCTCTGACAGTTATGTGCTTATTGGCCTGCGCTATCATTCTAGCTTGGGCTCTCTCCAAATTATGCCTTAAAAGCTTGATCATAGCATCCCTATCTGACAATTGTTTACCCAGTGTCTCAATAGCACTATCCCTGGGAAAATAAGGTAGAGGTGATTGGAGTCCATAAAACGCTTCATACGATGTCATGTTTGATGCCGAGTGATGGTTAGTGTTGTACCATCATTATGCAAGAGACAACCACTAGTACTACTTGCTAGGTACTTCTCCTGTCATACACCTAAGGTAGGTCTCCAAGCACCTATTTACTACCTCTATTTGTTCATCCGTTTGAGGGTGATAGGATGTCCAATGCAGCAATTCCACCCTCTGTAACGAAAACAACTCTTTCCAAAATTGACTTTGGAATATGCAATCTCGATCACTAACAATGGTTGAAGGCATACCATGCAACTTGAATACACTGTCTAAGAACACTTGGGCCACCTTTTGTGTTGTATAAGGATGAGACAATGCCAAGAAATGGGCATACTTGGTTAATCTATCCACTACCACCAATATTACATCCTTTCCACTAGACTTAGGCAATCCTTTAATGAAATCCATGCTAATGTCCACAACGGGTGTTTGGGGAATGGATAGGGGTTGTCAATGACCAGGATAAGCAATTAGTTCTGGTTTGTAAGCCTAGCAAATTTGGCATTCTCTCACATACTGCCTTACTAGCCTTTGTTGCCCTTTCCAATAAAAAATACTTCCCAACTTCTTATAAGTTACTGTCATACCCGAATGGCCCTTAAAAGGGTTGTCACACCCGAATGGCCCCCAAAAGGGCTGCCATGGAACATAGAAATTAGCTTCCTTTAAAGTTCTAAGTCAGAACCACCACAATCTTCCCTTTCCTTGTCAACAGACCTTTCTCCCACCTGTCGTGAGAGCGCGACGAGGGATTCGCCTCTAACTCTCTTATAATATGCACCAATCCGGTATCTCCCTCCCAAGTCTTTTTTATTAGGTCCAGCAAGTCTATAGAGATTGTTGAAATTTCCAAGGCATACAACTCACCACCAGGTAGTCTTGATAGTGCGTCCACGACAACATTCTCTTTTCATAACAAATTTCATAGCCATAGCCCATAAGTTTTGCAAACCACGTATGCTGACCAATTGTTGAAACTCTTTAGTCTAGTAGGTATTTAAGACTGATATGATCAGTCCTGATTTTAAAATGCCTTCCCCATAAATAGTGCCTCCACTTAACAACTGCATACATTATTGCCATCATTTCTTTTTCATTAACCGAAAGAACTTGATGCTTTGGAGCTAGTGCCTTGCTAATGAAAGCTATTAGGTGCCCTTCCTGCATTAACACCGCTCCAATGTCCACACCAGATGCATTAGTCTACTACAAACACCTTGGAAAAACCGATAATGATAATACGGGAGGTGATATCATGGCCTCCTTGAGCTTGCTAAAAGTTGTAGTGGCTTCATCGGACAATTTAAATGAATCCTTTTTGAGCAACTGAGTTAGTGGCTTGCTAATTTGGCCATACCCCTTAACAAATCTCCTGTAGTACCCTGTTAAACCCAAGAAAACTCTCAATTGTTTGATGTTTATTGGAGCGGGCCAATCTTGGACAACTTTAATTTTAGTAGGGTCAGTAGCAACCCCTTGTTGGGAGATAATATGTCCAAGTTACTCCACCTGAGCACTACCAAACATGCACTTGCTCATTTTTGCATACAACTTGTGCGTCCTTAACATCAACCACCATCTGTAAGTCTTCCAAGTACTTCTCCATACTTCTACTATAAACCAAAATGTTATCGAAGAAGACGAGAACAAACTTCCTTAAATATGGTCTAAACACATTATTCATGAGGTTTTGAAAAGTTGTTAGTTCATTAGTAAGGTTGAAGGCATTACTAACAATTCGTAGTGGCCATTGTGGGTTCGAAACATTGTCTTATACACATCCTCAGGTGCCATTCGAATTTGGTGGTACCCAGACCTCAGGTCAATCTTGGGGAATATCACAGAACCAACCAATTCCTTTAGGAGTTCATCCACCAATGGAATTGGAAACTTGTTTTTAATGGTGAGTTGATTGAGTGCTCTATAATCAATACACATCCTCCAAGTATCATCTTTCTTTTTGACCAAAATAACTAGAGAAGCAAACAGACTGTTGCTAGGCCTTATCACTCCTGTTTCTGATAGTTCAGCAACTAATTTCTCCACTACATCCTTCTGTATGCTAGAATGCCTGTACAGGCTTAAATTGACTAGTTGAGCTCCTTCACGAAGGGAAATTTGGTGGTCCTGGGTTCTGCAGGGAGGTAACCTAGAAGGTACATCAAATAGAGTTTGATATTTGCCTAGTAGAGCCTTAATTCGTGGGTCTGGCATTGTTGCTTCAGGTAGCGTAGCTGACAGAGTAGCTAAATCAATCCTCTGATTCTTGCTTACCTTTAGGCTATAAAACTACACTTCACTGACTTGAACAGGGTGTTCTAACAACTTAGCCAGCTTATTTACTCCCATGGTGTGCAAACCACCCTTATCATTTCCCTTCAACACTATCTACCTTCTAAACCAATTAAAGGACATCCACATCTTGTCATAATTAGATACAATCTTTCCTAATATAGATAACCACTGTATTCCCAGCACTACATCAGCATTTTTTAACTCCAGTATAAACATATCAACCATAAATTGGGCTCTACGCATCTCTCATTGGAAACCCTTACATATAGTTCTACAGGTTATATCACCATTTGCAGCCTCCACAATCAATGGTTTAATATAGGTGAGTTTGCAGTGTAACTTACTTGTCATTTTGGAATCTAAGAAATTATTAGTGCTTCCTGAGTCCACCAAGATGTTTAAGGATCTTTGGTTGCTTTTCCCTATCAGTTTGAGCATTTGAAACCCAGTTTGCCCTCTAATGCATTCATTGAAATGTGGGGTGTAACCTCCCCTGTTCCCTCCACCACGATTTCTTCCTCTTCTTTTGGTTCTTCCTCTACTGATTCTTCTAGTATACTAATAGAATAAAGTTGTTTGTTTTTACACTAATGCCCAGGTACATACTTCTCGTCGCACTCGAAACATTCTCCTCTTGCCTTTTTTCCTTCCATCTCCTGCCTGCTAAGGGTTTTGTGTCTATAAAATATTTTTGAGCTTTTATTTGGGTTTGGCAGTAGGCATTTGTAGTTTGAATTGTTTTGGGTTGGTGTATTTGGGTAATGATTTTTTATATTGGTAATTGGCGTTATTTTTGTGTTTGAATAGTTGGTGTAGATGTTTCTGGATTTATGAGTTACATAGAAGGTAGATTCTTCTTTGATGAGTTCCTCCTTTGTTCTTGCTATTTCATAAGCATTACGTAAGCTAGTGGGTCTACCATGGACTATTGCTCTCTTTAACTCCCTTTTAAGTCCTCCTCTGAACCAACTCAGAGCCTGTTTTTTAGTAATTTTTGCCTTATTCCAGAGTTTATCAAACTCTTGAATATAGTCCTCCAAACTCCCCTCCTACCTCAAATCCTTAATTGCCACTAATGGATCAGGATGTCCACCGAATCTCCTGCAAATAGCCTCCAAGTAATCCCCCCGAGTGATGGGTGATTCTAGCGACCTCACATAATCTATGCCACTAAAATGTTGTCCCCTTTAAGAAGTATGAGGCATGCTTGACCTTCTCATATGTTCCCATTGGCTGTATTTCAAAGAATTGCTCACTCTTATACATCCATTCATCCAATCCTTCACCATCGAATTCAGGGAAATCTTTTTTGGGCTTTCTGGGCTGGTTATGGCAACCATTGCAAGACTACGTTATTGGGTTGTTAACAAATGGGTTTGTGTTTGGAAAGTTATATTGTGGTGTGACAGGGTTATTATTTAACATAGGTGGGCTAGTGTTTTGTGGTATTGACAGGGTGTTTGGGGTCGAGGTTAGGAGGGTTGGTTTTGGGTTTGTAGAAACATCAGATCTGGCAGGAGTTTTCTCGGCTACAAGGGATGGTGTTTGGTCTTGATTTTTAGCAGGGAAGCTATTTGTTGGCTAACAGTGAGCATCATCTTCTTTAGCTCTTCAAACTCTAATTGTTGTTTGAGATTTGTGGACTCAATCCGTGCTTGGTTTTCTTCCAAACCTTTCATCACCTTATCAAACTTCTCTTAAGTGTCCTTGGCCAAGATTTTTAGTGATTGTTTTAACTTAGCAATATCCTGAGATCTGGTTCCTACTGCCATCTTCACAGGCTGAAGAAGGAGTGCTCTGATACTAGTTGATATGAGTGAGATTGATAGCAAACCGATTTGGATTGATTCTTGCAAAGAATCAATAGTGATCGGTAAGTTTAGCCAAAAATAGCAATAGAATAGGAGCTTAACAGAAAGAGAGGGAAGGAGGAAGCTCGTAGATAAAGGTTACACCAAATTTGTCATTTTCATTCTTGGTAATGAAAGAGAGACCAATCTGTTACGTATAATAGGAATCCTCCTACAAAATAGGCTAACTAACTACCTCACCAGCTCTTGCCACATGTACATTCCTGATCAACAATTATTCCTTTTGCTAACATATTAAATGCACTGTTTATTTTAACTAACGAGACCAAAATCAACGCTGCAGCATTGTGGCTAGAGCCCTGGCTCCTCGCACTGTAATAGTTGTTCTTGGTGGTTGCTCATGTCCCGGGTCTTGGGAATATCTTATTGGTTCTCTTGCTTAGGAGCTGATGGTTGTTGGGTGACTCTCTTTTTGACCATTTTTGGTGGTGGTGAAACAAGTTAAGATATCAAGATTAGGGTTTGTTAGTTATGGCGGAGAATGCAAGCGAGAGAGATAAGAGGACTCGAAAGAAAACAAGACAGCAAGAGGGAGAGGGAAGGGCTTCGTGAGGGTCAGAAGTGATGAGAAATTTTTAGGGCCCAAAACGCATTTTCAAGAAATGGATTTTGTTTTATCTATTTCCAAAGATTTTTGACCAAAAATCTCCATTTCTTCGTTGTTTTGCCTTTTGGTAATATGAATCTCTCTAATTTAACAACTTGAAAATTTTAATAAACTTTAAGTTGGACATATAAATATAATTTCGGTTGAGCTTGTGGTTGTGGTTGTGGTTGGTGTCCACAATTTTAAGGGTTACATTAATGCTGGATTATTCAAGAAATTTCTTTCAAAACTTTATGTATCATTTATTTAATATATATTTAATTTATCACATATTTAAAATAAATTTAATATATAATTTTTTTAAATTCTAAAGTATTTTTTTCCTTTCAAAACGATAGCATCCAAAGCTTGCCATTTTCCTTCTTATAAAAATCATTCCTAGTATAAAAGAAAAAGAATTTAGTCTATTATCATTCGGAAGACTTTTAAATTACGAGATGTAAATTATATTCTAATTGCAAACAATATTAATTATTTTTATTAACAATACAATTATGATTATGATTATATTTACAATAAAGAAACTACATTTACAATATAATGCAACTTAAATCCAAATATGATATGATGAATTTAAAATCATGCCTAATTGAAAGATGTTCGAGACTTAACTTAATAGTCCAATTTTGATATAATCAAAATTTGAATTAAATCAATATTATTTTAATTATTTATTTTTATGAATGATTATAAGACAAATTCAGTAAATGAAGATGAAGAATGAGACAATGACAACGATTAAGCATTAGCAAGAACTTTGTTTTTAAATTTAGAATAGGTTCAGAGTTTTGCTTATATTTTGGAACAAGATTTTCATTATATTTAAACATTTATTTATTTTGATTTTTATTTTGATGAAATTTCAAAGTTATGTTTAACAAATATTTATTGATATGTCAAATATTACTTTTGGATTATCAATATATGTAGTTTGAATGTTTTATAAGAAAGTATTTAAATTTGTTTGCAAATAATAATATTAAAGAAAAAATGTGACAAGTAGTTTCTAGTGTCTAAAATTCTTACAATCATGACAAAATTAATCACTAGAGTGGTTAATTTTAATATGTTATTATAACAAAAATAATTATCATTAATTTGTTATGTTTATATTGACAATAACCTTTGTAATAAAAAATTGATGATTAAGTGACAACAAAATTTCTTGTCACAAAAATTACGAATAGTAATGACCATAGTGATAATTTTGTTTTTGTAACAATATTAAGTAGACACTAGCTAATTGAATTTTTATTGACAAAAGTTTTTTTCACAAAAAATAAAATATCACGTGATGGTAAACCGTTTCAGCAAGAGAAAAATATTAGTAACCATACTATGTTTTGTCACAACAAATAAAAAATATTAGTAATCGACATATGTTTTGTCACGATTACAATTCATTCCCACCAAAATTATTTTTTTTGTAAAATTTCCTATGTTTTTATTGACAAAAATTAGTGATAAATTTTTTTGACACTATTAATATATTAATAGTACAATTTAATTGTGAAAGATACTAAATTGTCACAATTACTATTGCTTTAGTGACAAAAAAATAAATCATCACAGTTAATTCAAACAATAGTGTCAATCAATTGTTTTGACACAAACAAACCTCATATTCGTGATGAAATAATAGTTAGTCACAAAAAAGTTGTCAATAAATGTCTTAACGCTTGTAGTGTAAATAAACATTTATGAATCTCTACCACTTATAGCATAATGTTGCATCTACAAGCCTGTCAATCTTAAGGAGTGGATAATAGTCCATGGTACAAACATTTTAAGTCACTAAAGCCTACATATATGCTTTGTTTTTTACTAGATTTCTTCATCATCACTACATTCTCTAACCACTAGGGGTGGTCAACTTCCCTAATGAATCATACACTATTTAGCTTGTCAAACTTTCCTATATTCCTATGTGCCTTTCTTCTGCAAGTACTCTCTTTTCATGTTTTAATTAGAAGGAAGTATCCACATTTTGCTTATAGGTGATTGTTTATAAATTGTTCCCTTATAACTATGAAGGTTGCGAAGAAAAGACATCATTATATTCAAACAAAAACTGCTTCACTTCTTTCCTTTCACTCTAAATCATTCTTGCTTTAACGTTTAGGTTATGTGTTGCATATCCTAGTTTCCCAATTTGTTTATGAACTACTATTGCAAGTTCAACTGTCAAAAGTCACTTAAGGTAGTATAAATAAGTCTTTGAAAATCAATTGTGCCATCTTCTACTTCTCTTTTAAGACATCAAAAAACACCTTCATGACATGTTTTGATCTCCTTACACCTCTCTAACACCTTATTTTTTTTGGGAACTCAATTGTTAATTGATAAAGGCTAAGAATTGTCATTATTGTGTAAAGTTAGTGTAGTCTAAAAATGGCATTATAAGATGTAGACCTATGAATAATATGGAAATCTACTATTTTTTTTATTCTCTTCCATTTTCTGTCCTTTTGGCCAAAATTGATCCCCTATAAATTCGATCAAAGGCATGAAGACCCATCTTTTTGAAGATACTATAAAAGAAATTGTCAACATAGCTTTCATTATCCACCAGTATCCTTTTGACTTCACAATTTGCCATTGTTTCCTTAACTTCATTATCCACCATATCATCTTTGTGAGGATTTCTCATATTTGCTCTTTCTTCATCCTCGAAGATTAATTTAATTAGGGTGTTTTCCTTTTTAATGTGTGATCTCAAGACAACTTAAGCTTGGACATCACATCACCCTACAACATTCCTTATCAAGGTTATACTAAGGTTTAAATCTCCTCCTATTATTGTATTAATTGTTCGCATTATAAGAGTACCTTTCCTTTTGGATTCTTGATTGAGAAAATGCTAATGCTCCTTACTTATAAGTTTATCATTTTTTTCTAACTACAAACACTCCTTTCTACAAAATCAAAGGTCGTTAAAAAAAAGACCAAAAGGAAACCTAGGAAAAAGTTAGCATATCTTGCTAGGTCTAAAATTTGATAAGTTACATCCTAGGTCAATTTGATAAAATTTGATAAAAAAACAAAAACATGGATAAAATCTGAATGGGCTATAAGTTGGTAACAGTACAACTCTTATATAGAAATTTCACACAAAAAGAAAAGAGAAAGAGAGAAAGAGGGTACTAAGTTAAAAACCAACAAATGGTGAGCTAGGCAAAAGTTAAAGCCTATGTAAATAATAAAAGATAAAAATATCTTACTAGAATGAAAACCAATCAACTAGTAAAAAATACTAGGCTTTTTGTAAATGCATCATCCAAAAAATGATAACAAAACACAAAATAAATATTAAGGAATGCTTTATTTAGAAGCCTAGTTTACTAAATAGTCCATCTTGTTAAGTCAAAATGACTTTACATATATATGATTTTGATGAATAACGAAGAAGTAGAAAAAGCAGACGCAAAAAGAAAAAAACAGACGGAGAAGTAAAAAAGCAGACTCAGAATGAAAAACAGAAGAAGTAGAAAAAGCAGACAGAGAAGTGAAAAACAGACGAAGTAGAAAAAGCAGACGGAGAAGTAAAAAATAGACGCAGAAAGAAAAACAGACGAAGATTTCAAAAACAGACGCAGAATTCAAAAGCAGACAAAGAAAGAAAAGCAAACGCAAGAGTCAGTTCGAGTTAGTTACAGAACTCAACTGATTAACCATTTCTTTCAAGATTCAAGAAATAAGATTTAAGAAGCAAGAATCAAGAAGTAGTTGCAGACGAAGACTATAAATCTGAATCGAAGTCGAATATTGAAAAGTTAGTTGACTTACGTATACGCGAACGAAAAAGCTTGTCTGTGAGATTATTGTGCAAATAAGCTAAGAGCTAGTATTACTGTAACAAAGTTCAAACACTTTTGTAAGAAAGTAGA
>JAOTIZ010039064.1:0-15518 GCA_027123425.1 Erythroxylum panamense | reverse complement strand
AGTACTTTATACGGATTTCTTATGATTTTTATATATGAAACATGCATAATGATGTTTGCAGTCACTTCTTGTTAATATTGACATATATATGTAGTTTGACAAAGTGACAAGTACAAAAGAAGACAAATGCAAAGTCTCAGTTGTTGTACTGCATATATGTTTTTTTAATGGTTATTATGGTATTTGAACATCTCCAGGGCCAAATCATGTGTAATATATATATCTTGTTGATATAATATTGCATATGATTTGTTCGACTGCTTTTGGATGATGGAGATTAGTATGGTGGTTTGATTATAATGTCCAAGTGAGAAAATGCTAGAAATATGTTGACAAATATAATCGCAACATTAATTCTTTATGCATGATCATTAATCGAATTACCTAATGTATGTTAATAACCATAATGGGATGGTTAATAATTTAATAATTGCATTTGAGGTGCGTGGTAGTACCCTAATAACTATATGTTGGCCCATTAAACTATAGTTCATAACATCATTGAAATGACTTAATTATCTTTTTCTGCCCCCTAGGGTAGAACATGTTATAAGATATAACATATGGTGAAATTGTGTGCATATGGTATGTGGGTGTGAAAAAACAAAATATTGGGTCTTCTACTGTTAGCTTCCTCGCTTACACAAGGTGTTAATTTTGATAAGTTGCGGTAAAAAATAAAGAGAATGCACTATAACTCTATATCAAGCATTGAAGGTATATCAATCTCATTGTGTTATTAGTGCTCTATATAAAATGTTGATCTTGGTTTAGTGATGATTGATAAACGCATCAGTGTATAACATGATAAGCAATTTACGAAACAAGTCATTTTAAGTAAAAAATATGTAAAAACTAATTAAAGTATACTTAACATTTAGCAAAGTTTATAAGAAAATGATTGGATACGACTATTTTTGCATCATGAAGCCCATCAACTCACGGGCTTGTAATCTGCTTGAAATGGGGAGTAACATCTAAGTCTAAACTTGGTGCAGCCTTATCCTTAAGGAGTTACAATTAAGAGGTTGGAGAAATATAGTTTAAATAGATGGAATTTTAAATTAAATTTACGTCATTTAAACTAATTTAAATTATTATGATCTGCTTCGATTTATCCTCATTCATTAACTAAACAATTTAGCTCAAATTTTGATAGTCCACGCATGTCTGTTCCCTTCATGATTAAGCTGTTCTTCTTCCATTTTATATTTATCCAAAACATCAGCTTGCTTCCTCTGAATCTAACCTCTTCTCAAAGAGGGTGCAAAAGAAATTCCCGACCTTCCTAGTAGTGAAGAGCCCAAGACATTAACATCAGCTTGCTTCCTCTGAATCTAACCTCTTCTCAAAGAGGGTGCAAAAGAAATTCACGAGCTTCCTAGTAGTGAAGAACCCAAGACATCGAACCACTAAATGCCAACAAACCAAGGACTCCAAATAACGACAAAGATGCAATTTGGGGCAAGCCCCTGTCGGTGGTTCTTAATCCAAGTTTATGACAAATACAGTTTCCTAACCCCTTGAATCAATGTCTCGACGAAGAAGCCTATCTTAGCTTGGTCCCCATAAACAAAACGAGGTCTAAAACCAAACCAAACCAATCCAAAATGAGCCGCCTCGTCGTAGGGACAATAAGTTTATAATTGAGACAAGACTTGCAGATGAACGTGCAATTATAACCCCCGAAAGTTGTGCCAATACTTAGTAAAGGGTCGCTTTTGGGAGTAATCGAATTGGGTTTGGAGGGCACTCAAAAGAATTTACAATTCCTTGAGATCAAGGTTTACCAACTTATTTTACGATCTTCTTGAAATGCATAAAAAGAAAAGAAAAGCAGCACGTTCCCCATTATCAGGAAAAAAGAAAAGGGTGGCAACATAAATATGGAAATAGTGAGGAGCCAGAAACAGTAAAGAGGACGAAAAGCAAAAGGCTAATGTTTGGTCTTTAACGCATCAAATCTCACTTTTGGTTGGTCCCATGAACTAGCAAACAAACACAAGAAAACAAGAGCCAACCTTTTGTCATCTCCAATAAAATCATAAAGCGAAAGTGAAAACCCATTCAAACCTCCACACCATCCCTCCTCCACTTTTGACGAAAATGATGTAACAATCCGTCAACATTTTCGATCGAATTATTGGAAGACTCCACCTGAAACAGCCAAAACAAAAAAGAAAAACTATATATAAATATGTATTTGCGAGAAATTGTAGCCTAGACAGGAGAAGAGATATATTCTCGTCTGTAATGATGCGGATCTTCGATCTATCGCTGTCAGAAAGCAACAAAGTGGTCAAAAGCATCCTCTTTTTCAGTTTTTTTTTATCACCCAAAAAATGTATGAAAAATTAAAAAAAGAAAAACTCATCGTGCCTGTGAAAGGTACGTTTAGCCCATATCACTGTACGGTCTTGCAGACGGTGGATTATATGGGGCCGACCAAAAATATATATACATGTTTAGTCTAATGGACTTTGAAATTGAAGATGTCCGGTGAGGGTCCAACAAGACAACTACAAGACAAAGTTATAAACTTAAATTTCCTCAAGTGTTTTATTTGCCTGCAAAAAAGTTGATGCAAGCACAGAATAATTTTCTAAATTGTAATTTTACTATTTTAGAGTAAACTGATAATTTGTATTTGCATTATTGACGCAAGTGAGTTAATTATGAGAATAATTTTAAATAATTATCATCATTGTCATCACATCCAATTCGAAATTTCATAATAAAGCAGAATCTGGAGAGGTCTGACAATACGCAGTCTTACTCTTACATAGTAAAAAGGTTGTTTTCGATAAACTCGCATGTAAATGTGACAATAAAAAAATGATGCAAGTTAAAAACTAAATAAGTAAAACTATCATACTAAATTATTATATAAATAAAATTACAATAAATAAATATAATAAATATAAAATATAACCAAAGAATATACCTAAAAACAAAATATAACATGAAGATAATAAAATAAAAAAAGTACCAAAAAAACATAACAACAACAAAAACAACAAAAACAACAACAACAATAATAACAACAACAATAATAATAATAACAACTACAGACTAGTTGATACCAATTATCATATTTTTAACAATTTGTTAAATATAATAATATAAACGTAAAATTATATAGAAGTTTCCACACACAAAAATTAGCACCCAGTTAATTTAGATGATTAATGTGAAAACAATGTTTTTTAAACTAAATTATCGTAAAGGACATAATTTTATTAAAAGACTCAATTACATATCATTTTAATAGTTATTGTGATGATCGTAATTTAATTTACTAAATCATCTTATATTCGTAAATTATTTTAATCACAATATAAATCATAATGATCATAAGAGTTATAATTTACAAGCATGATGGCTCCTAATCATTTAATTATTCCCTTTTGGTTCTTTGTGATGATCATTACTTTCTACTTCTTTTAGTGGATGGAAATGCACCTGTTGCCTTTTCAAATAAAAGGGATAGAAAAGGTTAAATTTATTATTGTTTTATCCGAAATGAAAAGGATTAATTTAAGAATTAAGTAAAATTTATAAGGTTTTAACTAAATTAGTATAAAAGACAATATTATTTTAATAGTTTTTGTAATTTTCATAATTTATATTTACTAAATTGTCTTGTATATCTTAAATCATTTGTTAGCGTATTAAGAATAATTTAGTCTAAATAAAAATTATAATGAACATAAGAATTATCAACATGATAGCTCCTAATCGGTTTTTCTATAGTAAGTATCTATCATTCCCTTTTAGTTCTTTGTGATAATCATAACTTGGCTACCTCTTTTAGTGGATGGAAATGCACTCGTTGCTCTGTCAAACAAAAGGGATAGGAAAGGTTGAAGAAGTGCTGTGATGGCTGAGATGATTAAAAGTGAGAAAAATATGATGGTATAAAGTAGTTTGTGGCTTTAGGGTTTCGTGACCCTTCAGCTTTTGGGTTGAATGATAAAAGGGGTTTTAGAAGAAGCTTTGTCCATGAAAAGACAAAACACCACCAACTTTAATCGTGACTAATGACTACAATTCTCAAGGTTCTTTGCTTGATTATCTTAGGAAAAAAAAAAGAAGATATCGCATAGGTAATTCAATAGTGGCTTATCTCTATAGACAATGAAAGGCAAAACACAAGAAGGAGAACAAAAAGAAAAGATTGGAGGTATGTAGATAGTGGTTGTACCTTTTGATTCATTGCATCATGATGATTTGTTTGGTTCCTGGCGAGTAATTTACGAGTTTTGCATGAAAAGACAAAAGGTGAAATTATATTCACTTCATGCTTAGGTAATATAGGAGAATAGTGAGAAGATAAAATAGAGATAAGAGTGACATGAAAATATGGATTTGATTCTCCATTTTTGTAAGATAACTTGTAGCTTCACTTGAATTTATGACAATATATTAACTATTTTAAAATTTATAATTAAGTTTATGACTCATTTTTAATAAATTATTTATCATCATTTATTCATTTTAAAACAGAAATTGAAAGTTGAGAAAGTTGAAGATACATTATTACCTTAAGACACGTTTACACAAAACATTAGGTTTGGTTCTACAACCATCTTGTCCTTTCTATGAAAGGGTTGGATAGACCAATAATGACATGAACTGGTAAAGTTAAAGAGTGATTTGGCAATCATTTCAAAATGATGTTTTGCCTCTAATGGTGCCTTTTAGGCTAGTAATCGCACTCTTTTTGAAGCTGTAGGTTCCTTCCTTTTTAGTTTTTTCAACTGAGGATAAGAGTTTTTGGACGTTGAGATCAGATGGGACCTCTTGGTGTGGCCCAAAGGAGAGAGCACTTATTCATATAACATTGGGCCTGACCTGGACTAGTGAGTGTGTGCATGTTGTCCTTTTCAGGATTTGGTCACTATGGATGGAGAAGCAGTCCACGTGGCTAAAACATAGGAATTGAAGCAATGGACCTCGTTCCACCAAAGGAGAGAAAGGATTTGGTTACTGACACTACCCCACCTCTCAAAAGCCAACAAAAATTACTATCTTCATCTCTAGTCTTGTAAAGGTGAAAAAAAAAAAGGGTGAAAAACCCTAGAAAAGGACTACTTTTTATTGTAATCTACTAATCTCCCAGTAATAATGCTGGTTTTTAGGTCCTTTTTTTTACCATTACTGTTCTTCGGGAGTGTACTTTATGAATTGAATAGAAGAGATGAGATGAGATAGAACCTCTAGTGTCATATAACATGGCAGTCACTGTTCGGAGTGCAGCTTTCACTAATACAGCTTGGTGGATAGCTTTATTTCAGGCAGGGATACTATACTAATTCAACATATTTTCTTTTTTATAGTTAGCTCGAGAATCATGATTTATAATGTATATTTATATGCAATGCAAAAATATCCAACATAATATATAAGGAAAATATTTTTTAATTTTTTATTACGATAGTAAATTCACAATAATAAATTTTAAAGTATGCATTAGATAAATCATATGATTAGGACTATCTATAATTTACGATAACAATAACAATTATCACTACAAATCAATAAAAATTTTACTATCAAATTTGAAGAGGTTCAGTAATATACAGTCTTACTCTTAATCACACAAAATTTATAATATTAAAATAGTATTTTAATGCTTTATTAATTTATAAGACCTATAAATTATAAATGACTATCACCCATATATTAGATAAATTATTGAATATATATATAATGATTTATAAACTACATAATTCAAATAACTTATTTAATAAATTAACGATTCAAAATTGAGTGAAATTTTGATTCAATAACAATTATAGGCTCAACACCAGGGACGGAGCCATGTTATAGAGGAGGGGGGCCATGACCCCTCCTTTTAAATTTTTTTTTATATAAAAAATACTTATATAATTAAAATTTTTAAAATTATAAATATAAGTGGCCCCTCTTTAAAAAAAATCCTTATCTCTAAAATTTTTTTTTGCATTTAAATGTTAGCCCCTAATTTTTTTTTAGAGTTGAGTCTGACTTCGTCCCTGCTCAACAAGTACCTACTTCCGGTCTATCATCTTCTAAATTAAGAAGATGAGAAGTAATCCCTCGGGCCGGCTCAAATTTAAAACATTCGGATTAAAGAATATGGAAGGCAAACCTGACCGTTCTTTGAGTCAAAGAAAAGGCTGTTTACGGTTTGAATTCGACGATGTTCAATTAAATAAGGTTTAAAGATCGAAGCGTGTATTAAATCTTATGTCAAGTGTCCGCTTTAAAGGACAGGATAGATATCATAAAAGCATGATGAACTTAAAAGAATTAAAAGTACACAGCTTTGTCCAGTTCATCTCAAGAGATCCCTTTGTGAGATAAAGCAGGCAGGGAGGATAGGATATTAAAGAGTTGCGAAAAGTGTGCAAAAAAGCCGCTTTTAACTAGTGAAAAATAAAATAAAGCATCATTAAATTAACTCATAAAGAAGGGATACAGACAGAAACCAGAAAAAAAAAAAGTGACTAATGAAAGTAAGGATGCCATGCACATCCTTGCCTCGCATCCACCGTCGGCGCTATACTACCGGTCATCTCACCGGTGTGTATACATATATATATACATCCTTGCCTCGCATCCACCGTCGGCGCTATACTACCGGTCATCTCACCGGTGATGTATACATATATATAGACTGTAGGGGGAGCCATCATCAAGACCTACCAAGCTGCATAATAATCCACGAAGTTGGTGCGTGCACATAAGTAAATATAAAAGCACGTGAAAATCAGAAAGTCATGAATGCTTGGCATATGGTCTTGTTGTTAATAGAGCTTTCATAAAATTATGTAATAAGGATTTATAAATTATTTTTTAAAATAAGTTATTTTATAAATTAATGATTTAGAGTAAAAATAAATTTAATTAATTGACTTTAATAAATGTAATTTGCTTATATTATTTAATCAACTAACGGTTCATACTTGTAATAAATCGAGTTTTTCATATAAAATTAGGTGAATAATTTGATATTTAAAATAATTAAGATATATATTAAATAAAATACTAAACATTAATAAAACTCTATTAATTAATTTATCCCACATAAATTATCTGATATTAATAACAACAACATCACTCACTCGGTATGAATATACAAAATTTGAGGTAATAAATCAATAACTTATACTCAAATAATATATTGGATATTATATTTAACATGTGAAACGTATTTCTACCTTCTTTCAAGTTGTGGGAGGCACTTGACTTCTCTTATCACCGACTGTTATGATAGCTGTTGTTGTAGAATTACTGAAGCCAGCGACACCATACCCTATAAAGTCAGTAGTCAACAGATCCTACCCACCAAAAAATAGGCTCTGTTAATTAATAATTAGTAATATTAATTAAGTTAACAACCACTGTCGGCCGATATTAAATTGTGTGGTCAACAATATAATGACGCATTCTACAAAAGAAATTTTGATGAAACGCTGCGTTTGATATTGGAAGATTGAAAATCTTTTCATTGCTTGCTTGCCTAAAAATCTCCATCTCTAAGGTGGTAGGCGGATTAATTGGTAGCCAATTTCATTCGCAGATGAATATATTTTCTTTTTTCTATTTATAGTTTAAATTGCAACTTAAAGTTTCTCAAAAAAATGTAAATAAATATTTGCTATTATTTTTAATATCATGTTATATTTTAATATTGTTGAAACGATATTAATAACACATTTAATCATGATAAAATTAGAGTTTCATTAATTCCTATCGATTGGTATAATTTAACAAAATAGTTTCTTTGAATAAGTTACAAAAATATGATTTATATTTAACATGTTATAAAATTTTAAATGAATTCGCACCATATATATTATTTGCATATATTAAATAAAAATATCGTTCTGATAATTTTAAAATGTAAAGTGATATTTGACAAAACATTAAAATGTGCTTAATTTTTTATGTCTCACAATGCAAATCGAACTTTTAATATTTCTTTTCTTTTACAATGATATATTTAAAAAACCTAAATTCAGAAATAATTTTTAAAAATTATATTATGTTTCATTTTTTTGTTATCTTTTTAGCTTTATTCGTAGTCAAGTTGTGTAAAAATAAAAGAGAAGAGCTAAATATTTAACTTTTTACTCGAGAGGGTTGTCCCATTATTCGTCAACTTACACCAACAGCATGTTTGGTTCAACGGAATAAGTATTTTATTCCTAACGTATTCCTCCAATTTGTGTTTGGTTATAAAAAGAATTAAGAATAGTTATTCTCGAATTTAATTATTCCCCGAACTTGGAAAATAGCAAACGACGGCATAATCTTGTCTTCGCCTATTTTGGATATGTCGGAATAAAGATTACCATGTTGAGAACTGAAATATCCTTGTCTCTCTCATTCTCGTCTTCACGCTTCAGGTTCTCATCTCCCTCACTCTTGTCCTCCTTTCTCTCGTCTCTTTCTGTCTTCACAATCTGGTCTTTTCTCCAACATTTTCTCATTATTTCTTCTCTATCACAATCTTCTCTATCACAATCATGCAATTCACTTATATTTTCTCTCTACTAAATGCTAGTCACAGGGTGACTTAATTAGTCACCTCGTGACTAGCCATTTAGTCATCCCCATCACTCTAGTCGTGACTAGCCTTTAAATGCTAGTTTAGTCACCTTGTGACTAGCCATTTAGTCATCCCTGTCACGACTCTAATCGTGACTAGCATTTAAATGCTAGTCACCACACCGTGCATGACTAACATTTAAAAGTTAGTTATCATCACTGTGAGGCGGTGAAGAAGAAGAATATTAATAAGAATAAAATTAATGATCATAAGAAGAAAATTAATAATAGTAGGGAATTTAATAATAATAATACTTAATAAAATTAATATTAATAATAATAATAGTAAGTGGTGTACATAGGATGCATGAGAAGTTACGACTTCTTAGTATTTTTGAAGAACCTGAGTTTTAGCAAGTAACATGTTAATTCTCATGAGTTGTACAAATATAAAACAAATATGGTGATTAATTAATATTGCATGATCATGAGAATAGTGGTCATTATACATATGTATCGTAGATGAAGGATAGGAATATTGATGTCCTTTTTTTGTGTTTATGATGATTAATATTTCATGAGTTTGAAATAGAAAGATCATTGATAATGGTGTAGAAAAAGGGTGCAGAAATTTAGTGATGAATATATACGTATGTAAATATTATGTTTTCGATATTATGATCAAACATAGAGTATAATTTGTTTGCGAATGAAATTGAACTGAAATGAAATTAGGAAGGAAGAGGAAATAATGAAGATATAAGCTAGAAATAATAGATTAAGCAAAATAGATGAACTATGATGAAAATGGTGATGAATTGTGCTGGAATATGGTAGATGAGTGTTTTCACTGAACATATATCTGTATTTTAGCCATATCTTGATCTGTAGACATCCAAATTGGATGATTTTTAATTTGGATTAAATTGGAGACATGTTGATACATTTTTATGAAGAAATCGAATTTGAATTATGTGCTTAAGAGTTTTAAATTTTGACTTGAAGTTAAGTACTAGGTATAGTTATAGTTTGAAAGCAGTTGGTGGTATTTTGTGTATAACTTTCAGAATACTGAACCAAATCGCATGAACTTGGTATCATTAGAAACTTAAGACATATAGAAACAATTGTTTAGAAAAATATGTTTGCCTAAATCCTTTTTTTTTGGTCAAAATGGTTATGCAAATTGATCTCAAAATATGTTTTAGAGAGTTGTTGAATGAAGCTTGAATATTGATCATTAGATAGTGCACGATTGTGCACATGCACGATCGTGACAGAAATGAATCCTTAGGATAGTGCATGATCGTAACAGAGAGAAAACTTTAGGGGAGTTACACAATCGTGATAGAAAGGAAGCATCAGGTAAAGCATGATTGTAACAAAAAGGAATCTTCAGGGTAGTGCACCGTGACAAAAAGGAAACCTTAGGAAAGTTACACGATCGTGTACAAGCAAGATAGTGACAAAGGGAAAGCAATGGGGAAAGCACGATTATACACGAACACGATCATGATAGAGGAGATTCAATAGGAAATGCACAATCGTTTAAATTAATATAACAAAATTTTCAAAAAGGAAAAATAGTTTAAATTAACATAAAAACACTTAAATTAGTAAAATTATATAAAATACAAGAAAAATTATCAAATTATTTATAATTTAAGCTTAAAAATATAAATTCGTCTACAATCAGTCCTTCAACCTCTTTTATTATCAATACATTACATTTTTTTTTCTTCAAAAAAAGCAAATAAGAGCATGCAACCCAACAACCTTTACTAGTTGACTTGAGCATGCGCTTTAATCATGAATTGGATTGAACCATATATCATCCTTTCATAATTACGAAGATAACTTGGTTGGGTCTACATATATCATTATATCATGTTATGATTGAAGCATGTTAAAGGGCATTTCCTTTTTTTTTTTTTTTGGGTAGAAAAAGGGCATTTCCTTTTAACCATATATATTTTCTATGATCACCCCAAGAGAGAAAAAATAAATAAATATGAAAGTGCTCTTTGAGATGATAAAAGCTCGTTATCTCTTCTATAAACCAACTTATTACTGTAGATGGGGCTCACATGGCATGATCTGAGCAAATCGTGTTAATTATTGATTGATCGTGTGTTGCAATTCCAATTGGGTGGGTGCATAGAACATAAGTTATCAAATTGCCCATATTGTTCTTTTTTTTCCTTAATTTTATCAATGGTTTATTTAATACCGGATTCTAAGTATAAGATGCTAGTTCAATCAAAATTAATATTGTTTTTTTAAAATAATATGATAAGAAAGTTTCCCCATTCAAAATCAATTCATTTGGGTGATTATAAGACTGTATTATCGTAAAAAATGTGGTGCACTCCCTCTTTCTTCTCAACTCGACCTGGGGAGTTGGGTGGTGTGGAAGACAGTAACTTGGGAAACCCCACATCCACATCCACATCCACAACCACCACCGCAACCATCACCACCACCCACCCATCCCCGCCATTGCCAAACTTCAAATATATCTCCAGAGCCGCAACAAAACAAACTCTGCCCATCTCATATCACACTACCACCTTGTACTTAATCTATTATTAGGTTTCTTACCTTTTTATTTTAAGCAAAGTAAGGTAAATTCCAAAACCAGCCCATACACTACACCATTTTCTACTTCTACCGTTCCCGAAGTCATTAAACCCTTATCGCTTTGCTGCCTTTACTCTAGGGCTACCCAACTGCACCCACTAGCTAGCTCTTGCTGCCTGTAAAAGATCTAATCTAATACAGAAGAACCGAGGTATAATGATTTGGTGCATTTATGGTATTGTGGAATTATGTGTACATGGCTCCCGAAAGCATCCACCAAAGGGTACATTCTCATTATGATGCTCACGGACTCGTCTCATTAATAACTTGCGGCGATTATTTTCTTGCTTCTCAGATCAAGTGGTCCTCCTCCTCCACTCCGCCTTCTAATTACGTTTATTGTGTTCTTGAATGGGATATACTTCTCTTCCAAAAGGTTGAATCCCCAACCTCAAGGGCCCCCAGTCGCAGGCCCGATCATCGCTGGAGGATTGAATCACGGTCTGATCCTGAGCAGCACCCTAACAGAGCGGTCCTTTTTTTCCCATTTCTGAGAGTCGAACCTAGGACCCTCTTCCAACTTACCCTGTTAGTTTACCACTCAGGCAACCCGTGTCTTCTCAGATCAAGTGGTCCTCCTCCTCCACTCTGCCTTCTAATTACGTTTATTGTGTTCTTGAATGGGATATATATAAATAGTCGCGAGTCTGTGAGCATCATAATGAGAATGTACCGTTTGGTGGAAGCTTTCGGGATCCATGTACACACATGTATATATATACATATACATACGTGCTTATTATTTTGGCAAAAATGAAGGTAAAAATGAGTTCTAAACATGTCCAAATATAAATGTCACTCTTTCTTCATGTAAAATGAGAGGAGATGAAAAAAAAGGAGGTTATGTTAATTTAATAGAATAAAATTCCTTAAAAATCTTCAAAAGGTTCAGAAATATATGGGAAGAGGAATTGTAATATTGAAATAAAAGGATAAAAAGAATAAGAAAAATATACAACAAGAGAGGAGAGAAGATAACAAAAAATAGAAAATGATGCATTATAAGTTGTAAATTAAGAAAATAAAAATATTAATGCATTTAAAAATTTTAAAAATATATTTTAGTGAGGGTTAATTTTTAGTGTAAATATAAAAATTATAATATATTTTTAAGAACTTTTTTTTTAATATGATTCGCTTTAAACAAAAATTTAATAACAAAATTTCACAGCTTCTTTATTGTGATATATATTTATACACTCAATAGTCCCGTTCTTTCTTTTAACATCTTAGTTTAAGGACTATACATGTTCATACTATTTTTTCGAATTCAGTGTATTTTTAGTTATTATAAGTCTAACTAAATTTAACTACCTGTTCATAATTATGATATCGAACTATTAGATATTTACTTTATAGATAGATACTATCATATTAAAATTATAATGGTGAGTGGTGAATTGGATTGAACAGGCAAAAGGAGACAAAACACCTGTCTTTTAAAATGGTCAAGAAGCCAATAATCCTACTATTGACTACCAATCAAAACTGCAATCATCCAAAGTAAGAATCAAGTTGCCTTTTCTTTTCTTTTTCTTTTTCAATCTCAAAAACCTCACAAAAGTGAGCTTTCCCATCCCACCATGCACATGCTCCCTAGTGGACCGAATTATCTTCATTAAATTTGAAACCAACTATAAGTTAGAACTTATTGTATATATATACATATATAAAGGAGAGTCTTTGGCAGTCGTTATCTTTTAGATGCGTACTCTAAAGAATAGCGATTGAGACGTAATAATCTACAAATCATGTTAACTAAGTATTTCGCATTAAATAAGCTTTGTATTACAGGTTTAATAAAGAAAGTATAAGTAGAAGGATTTGAATAATTTAGAAGATGTTATAAATATTAATTAAATCAAATATATTATTTAAATAAAAAATTGGAATAAAAAATTTAATATTAAATAATTTTTAATTTAATATCAAACTTTTTTAAAATTTTAATTTTAAAACTTGTACAACTCAAATTAAAATGTTATTTTTATCTGAGTGTTTACTTGATATAAATAAAAAATTAAAAAGATTAGCACTAATTCAATTTTTTTAAAAAAAGTAAACAATTTTAAATATATGATTAGGAATTATTGCATATATTTAATAATTCGTTTAATACATATTTTAAAAATAAGGAGTTAATTTAAAAGTATTAAATAAATGAATAAAAATTTATTAAAATCTAATTTGATCTAATGCCCAAATAATAAATATCCGAAGGCTTTCCATCGAGTACTTGGTTGGCATTCCCTACATACTAACTACCCTATGATCATGACCATGTTGCTTTGCAGTTTGTACCCCAAGACCTTTGAACTCTTACACACTATCTTCGTCACAAAGACACCCTTAAACTTGATGGCTCCACACATGATGTGATCGTGGATAGATGAGAGCCATTAATAACAAAAGCCAGCGGGGGCCACAAGAAGAGGAGGTGGATCCTCAAAAGGCCCCCATTGAATCGACCGTTAAAGGGAAGAGGTTTGCTTTGGACTTGGTTGGTTTGGCTTGCCCAAGGGTGGTGGAAGTGAAACCGTGGAACTGAACTGGCAGGATCATGTGCTGTTGGTATTTTATGCGCATAATATTTATTTACAAATATATGTATGTATGGTCACACAAAAAGGAATTTTGGAAGGCATTACATAGGGAATCGAGAGAGAGTTTGAGTTGAGAGAGTCATGAAAATAACCAAACAAAGCAAAAAATTAATATTATATTTATTAATAAATAAGGAAGAGAAAGTACTGCAACTTCCAATTATTCCTCTCCTTCTGTGGATCTCATTGCTTTTAATAATAAATAATAACAAAACACAGTAGTTCTTTTGGACTTTTATGTATAAAAATCACCCCCCATTAACTCCACTAGTGCTTCCTTATTCCTTTTTATATTTATGATAAGTTGATATATATATATATATTCTTTGGATTAACTTGTATCTGTTTTTTGTTAAGATTGATATAGAACACAACAGAACAGAACACACAACGACTAGGTTGATGGATGATGACGATGGTGAATGAGCCCTTTTTTAAGGTAATGTAAGAGAGACGAACTTTGCTTTGCAAAGACACGAGATGTTTAATAATATTTAGTCGTTGTACGTCCTCGAGGCTGCGCGGCTCAGTCCTCCTCAGAACCAAAACTTATAGACAAAGAGAGTTGAGGGTGGGTGTGTGTGTGTGTGAGAGAGAGAGAGAGATTGAAAGGGTAGAGGGCCTCACAAAGGCTTTTACACATGATAAAGAAAACACCAAAAGCACTTCCATGCATGTATAAAGATTCATCATCATCATCATATCCCACTCTTCTTCTCTATACATGTCTTTCTCTCTGTCTCTCGATCTATCCCTCTCTTCCTAACAAGGAATTGCTAGCCTTTTCTGTTTCATTTTCAAGTCCCAATTCCTCAACTGAACATTGCTTAACTTTCCCTGTGGAAATTAACATAAATTCTTTAGGTAGAGCAGAGAGCACATACCATACAGATGATTGAATACTGCCCTCGTTGCTTCAATAGAGTTAATGCAATCCAGAAGTGCAGCAAGTGTACTTTGAGACTTCGTGAGCACAACCATTATGGTTAGTTAATTGAAAATGGTTAACCACATCAAGACAACATGAACAGCTCAAAATTCTAATGGACTTTTTGGTAATGGCAAGTGAGACCAACCAAATGGTTCCTTTTGCTAAGGTTTTGAACTTGACTTATCTATTAGCCCATTTAAATTGTGTTAATTATTAATTTATTATTTGATGAATTTTATATTAACTTTTTTTTAAATAGGTTCAGTAAGAAGATAAAATCTCATGGATTCTAGTGTGAATAAGAGAAAAAGAGGTCCAATTAAGATGAAGACCATTGCTTTGAATGGTGATAATCGGATTGAAGTCAAATTCAATGACAAAGGTTAACCTATCGGTCAAGAATTTGTACAGTTGTCTTCTTTCTTAGGAGCTCTTGCACGAGAAATTGTATCATATACAATTCATGATTGGAGAAAAATTCCTTCTGACATGAGAGAAATATTATGGAAATGTATTCAGGTATTGTATGAATTTCCATGTTTTATATACAGATATCTATTAAATAGTGCTTGTTGTAATGATTTAATTATTTCTTTTAGGCAAGATATAAGTTAGAAGAAGAGTGGGAGAACCGCTATGTGCTTATAGAGATGGGTGGACTTTGGAGAGCTTCAAAATCAAGGTTGGTTACCAAACTTAAGATGGCCAAAAATGAAGAAGAGAGAATGGCACTCAAACCAGATAACATTAACAACATAAGTGAATGGAAAAGGTTTGTGGCTGAAAAAACAAGTCCAAAGTTTAAG
>JAOTIZ010039046.1:0-15524 GCA_027123425.1 Erythroxylum panamense | reverse complement strand
CGGACAAAGAAACGGAGCAGTGTAGTGGGCTTGAAGTTCAACTTCTTCACTAACACAGTTTCTATCATGTCAAACACGGGTATTGAATACATCTGCAACATAGAAAAAATTGAAGCTTAGTTGGTGAACCTGAAGAGGAAAAGAGCAACCATCATATCAAAGGAGTTGGACATATACGTACTTGGTAGCCTCCAATAACATGGATCACAACGAAGATGTTAGCCATTGCAATAAGCCAGACAGGCTTTTCAAGAGAGACAAGGATGTTATCTTGGATTGAATTACCAAACATCCAGTAGCCAATTAGAGCAACAGGGAAATAGCACAAGGCCACAATTATGTAGGCTACAACAACTCCTTTCCACATTGGTCCTTTTGCTGGCTTCTCAGGGGTGGATGGGATTGTTGCTTGAATCTCTAAAACCACATTGTGACCAGCATAAGCGAAAGCCACTTGTCCCAAGGCATTAAAGAAGTTGAGGACAGTTCCTGCAGTTGTCTTAGCTTTGTACCCATATTGCACATCTGGTTGAACACCCCTGTCAATTGAGGCTGACCAAGCAATGGTTGAGTAACTACATCACAATCAATGCATACATTTAGAGTCAATTTTGGGTCCAAAGTCACAAACTTTAGCTTAAGATTGGAATAGTGGTATTATGTAGTTAACCTCAGGGACATGACTGCAGCTGCTAGAGAGATGCCGGCGATGGAGTGGAAGTTGGGGAGGTGGGAGAGGACGAAGTGAACAGAGGCAAAGATCATTATGAAAAACGATAACTTGATGTCTTTGCAGTCCTTGCACACCAGGTCATGGAACTTCTTTAATGATTTGCCACCAGTGACCATATAAATAATACCGACACTAACTTCAACAATGAGTTGTTGAGGCACCACAATGTAAAGCCCTAGCTTTTCACCAAATGCATGTTGACCTAGTTCATGATACCTATCAAATCGTTTCCCAGGCACCACTTCATGCATTTCAACCATTTGCCATAGAGTGTATAGTGTGATAACCCATGACAGAACTAGCGCAACCACTCCAGGACCCCTGAAGTAAAAATCTTTTCACATTGAGACAGGTTTTATATTACCGTAAGCACATACATTATATAAGAGGGAACATACCATCCAAGTTGTGCCATAGCATATGGGAGACTGAGGACGCCAGCTCCAACCATGGAAGTGACATTGTGGAAAGCTGAATACCACCATTTTGAATTCCTCGAAGAAGTAATAGGTAGCCAGTCATCAATTGCCTTCTGCCTTGCCAATGCTTCATCATCAATCGGTTGCTTCATCATACAACAATTCGTTTTTAGTTTCTACAATACTATGAAAAATTTCCAGCTTTCTTACTGTAGCATCGGTGCTTGCTTCAACACTAAAAATCAAACACTTTAAAGACTTTTTTATAACTAGACAAACTAACAAAAACCTATGTAATTTATGTCCCACAACAAGAATAGTTTGAGTATCAAAGAATCTAAGCGGGTGAGATCATCAATGAACAAGCAATTAAATCTAAGCAGGTGTTAGTTAGCCATGTAATAAAATTCAGAATTACTTGATATAAAGTTTACAGGGGATAAAAGAGAGAAAGAGATAGACGTCGGCCTAGGAATGTCAATGGGCAGTGCTGCTCCTAACTTAGCCCAGCCCGACCCACGGCTCGATGGCCTGGGATAGGTCAAGTTGTGGCTCGCCCTGACCACGAGCTAACCGGCTCGTGGCTTGACAAGCTAACCCATCTTATAATTTTTTTAAAAAAAAATTAAAAACAACGTTGTTTTTAAAGTAACAGTCAAGCCAGGGGCTAAGCTAAAATTGACATCCCTACACCAGCCTGCTCTAGAGATCATAAAGTCAAGCGGTTCAGATGATAAGACTTTCGCTCAACTTTGCGTGAGTCTTGCCAAAAGTCAAGTATAAACCTTAGCAGACTTAAGCTTACCTGTTCATAAAAAAAGACTTGAAGAAGTTAGAAAAATAGAATGATACCTATATATATATATCCATATAAGAATAATAAGAAGAGGCGATAATTTTTTCTTTTTGAAAGTATAATTATATAAATTTGAGTAAAAAAAGAAAAATCATGAAGAAAAGAAGGTAATTTAGTTACGTTGTTAAAATTGACATCCCTATGCTCTAGAGGTCATAAGGTCAATAAAATGGGTGATGACGTCTTTACCATATTTAATTCTTGAAAAAACACACTTTTCGTATGATTTACTTATTTATATTTATATTTTAAAAATAATAATTTAAAATTTTCATTAAAAATATATATTTATTATTATAAATCTTGGTATAATTGGTTGTTATACATAACAATTAATTTATTAAAATATTGGACAAAAAGTCTTAAAATTTTTAGTTTTAATAATTTGAAATAGAAATACTTTCTAAAAGAAAGTCCTAAAATTATGTACGGTGGAGGGTAGTTAATCCAGAAGATGCGCACAGTTGAGAAGTGGAGAGACAAATCTCCAACAACATTGGAAAAGGTTGTTTCAGTTTTCGCTTTTTATCTGTTTCTTAGCCAAAATACAGACGATACAACCGGAACATGTAAAGAAACAAAACTAAACTAAAAAACATATATAAGCAGGTATCAGAGAAAGAAAGATACTAACTGTCTGAGAAACCATGTTTGGTACTAAGAAACTGCTCGGAAGTTGCGGAGAGAGAAAGGAAAGAAGAAGAAGATGATGGAGAAAAGAACGAGCCGTGAAGTGTTTGGAGCGTCTTAACTACTATTCGTATGATTTACTGTTTTATATTTTGTATTTTAAAAATAATAATTTTAAAATTTCCAATAAAAATAAATATTTATTAGTATAAATCTTGGTATAATTGATTATTATACATAACAATTAATTTATTAAAATATTGGACAAAAAGTTATAAGATTTTTAATTTCAATAATTTGAAATAGAAATAGTTTCTAAAATTACTAATATTAGATACGAAATCACTTTTATCTAAAAAAGGTCCTAATTTTAGGAGTAAGTGTTTTGATGTTCCAATATTATTCCAACTTATTTCATCCGAGCAGGTGTTCCGTAAAATTATGTACGGTGGAGGGTAGTTAATCCAGAAGATGCGCACAGCAAATCTCCAACAACATTGGAAAAGGATGTTTCAGTTTTCGCTTTTTATCTGTTTCTTAGCCAAATAGGCAAATACAGATAGATACAACCGGAACATGTAAAGAAACAAAACAAAACTAAAAAACATACATAAACAGATATCAAGAGACAGAAAGATACTAACTGTTTGGTGACCGTTGGGCTGATCCGTTTGAGAAACCATGTTTGGTACTAAGAAACTGCTCGGAAGTTGCAAAGAGACAAAGGAAAAAAGATGGAGAAAAGAACGAGACGTGAAGTTGTGTTTGGAGTCTCTTAACTGCTTATATTTATAAGGAAACGAAATCGGAGGGTGGAGTGTTATTTTTAATTCAAAAAGGGCAGCGGCGCCATCGCTCTTTTTGAATTTTCTTAGAGCGCGTTCAGAAATTTCCACGGAGAATATTCAATGAAGGAAGAAATTGTTAGATCATTCCGACAGAGGTTTGATGATGAAATTTTCGAAGATCCAACTGGTGATTTGAAGGAACTCAGGCAAGAAGGGTCAGTGATGGATTACTGTGCGCGGTTTGAGAAGCATTCAACTAAAATAACTCTCCCAAAAGCCTATTTGATAGGATTCTTTCTCAAAGGCCTCAAGCGTGAGTTGGAACTCAATGTAAAGATGATGAATCCATCGTCACTTCAGCAAGCATACGCTCTTGCTAGGAAACAGGAGGCCATTATAGCTGCCAGTGTACTAGTTTATTTTGGAAAGGGGGCAAAGGCATCTGGATATCTCCAGCCAGAAACCACTCTGAAACAGGTTTGCTTCCTACACCCCGACACCAAGGTAGCAAACTTAGTTATAACAAAAACTTTGGAGGAACCAAAACGTGGAACAGTAAGGAGTTTGATGAAAAAAGGTTGAGAGGATTATGTTTTTGGTGCGACGAAAAATATGCACCAGGACATTAATGTCAGTTCAATTGTACATGGTGGAGGAGGAGGAGCCAACCGAGAGTGACATATTCTGTGAGGAAAGGGATAGGGTATCCTTGGAGGCGATGTGGGGCTTGAAGGATGAAGGTGAGTTCAAGTAGATGAGGGCAAGGGGCAGTTTTCAGAAGAAACCGCTCCACATTCTCATAAATAGCGGTAGGAATTCAATATTTATGTTAGAATTAACCTGTCCTGTGGAGTACCTTGTACAACAATTATTGCTGGTGGACTAAACAAACACCTGAGAGGAAATTTAAGAACTACTCGCAGATTTCAGTGAAGTGTTTCAGGAAATCAGATAAGCCATTAATGTTAGACCATATCGTTATCCGAGTGAGCAAAAGGACGCAATTGAACGTGCGGTTTAGGAGTTACTAGAACAAGGACCCTTAAGATCCAGCATCAGCCCTTACGCGTCCCCGGTGATTTTAGTTGAGAAGAAGGACTGCTCATGGAGAAATTGAAGAGCTGTTAGAAGTGGTACTCCAAACTGGAGTTGAAGTCTGGCTATTATCAGATAAGGATGAACGAGGAGGATGTTCCTAAAACGGTGTTCAGAACTCACCAGGGCCACTTTGAGTTTCAGGTAATGCCCTTCGGACTTACTAACGGGCCCTCCACCTTCCTGGGACTCATGAATGAGATTTTCTGACCATATCTCTGAAAGTTTATGTTAGTTTTCTTTGACGGTCTCCTTGTGTACAACCATAGTTTCACTCAGAATCTGGAACACTTGCGACAAGTTTTACTTGTCTTGAAACAACAACAATTATTTCTCAATAGGAGCAAGTGTGTTTCCAGAGCCCAACAAATTGACTATCTGGGGCATTCAATCTCAAAGGAAGGGTTTTCGACGGATGCTAAGAAGACTGACTCCATCAAGCAGTGGCTGGTACCACGGACTCTGACAGGATATTACCAACAGTTTATCAAACGATATGGAGTAATTGCCCAGTTGCTTAACGCTTTACTGAAAAAACAGAATGCAGGAAAATGGGAATGGAGGGAGGAAAAGCGGCAAGTTTTTGAAAACTTGAAAGCGTCACTAATGACAGCCCCCGTCTTGGCATTGTCGTACTTCTCTCGACCTTGTACTTTGTTGCCTAGCCGCTCAAATTCCCTTTGATAATCTTTCAAGGTTCCCATCTACTGAATTTTTTATAGTGCTTTGCCAAAGTCCTCGTAGTCTGTATGATCAAAATGTGCCCATGATTCAGCCTAAAAATCCTCCCACGCAACCTCTCTACCTCTACTTGAAAAGTTATACGTAGCCATTGCCACCACATATTTGTTTCTCCTTCTAAGTGAAAGGAAGCTAGTTGCACCGTTTGCGACTCCATTATTCCTTGATACTCAAAAAATTGGTTAACTCAGTTAAACCACTCAGTGAGATTGCCTGGCGAAAATTCCAGTTTGGCCAAGTTGGATATGAATCACTGGCATCCGGCATTTGAAGTGTTTAGTTTCTCTTCACGAACACTGCAGTTGCAACCAAGGCACTCGTTATTACTGCTAGAGCCTTCCTTTATGTTGATTTATGCGTTTGAGAGTTCGGTGATAACTTCTTCATCGTGTCACAACTTGTCGACAAATCTGACTTCCATGCAATCCCACCTAATTCCGCTTCCAAGTTTTCAATTTGTTCTTTGTTTGCTGACATGGCTTTGATACCAATGATAGGTCCTATCAAAGCTACACAATAATCAAGTAATCTACAGAGGTCAAAGTGAGAACTGTAATTTAATAGATGCAATGATGACGATCCTCATTCAACACAATTAACATATTTATATAGCAGTTTGACAACTACTTCCTAATTTTGAGGAAAACTAGTAAGATAAGTGATATGACATTTTGGGTGTTATTTGTAACTAGACATTTTTGATTATTTGAGGAATATTATTATGTTGAATATTCTATCTTATGTAGGATTCTTTGAAAATGATGTTTATTTAGAATAAAAGTCCTAATTATGATATGATTTAATTCGAATCAAATCACCATATCTTGACTAATATAAGATGTAGACTTTTGGTGAATTTAG
The DNA here is from genome assembly GCA_027123425.1 of Erythroxylum panamense. Taxonomy (NCBI): domain Eukaryota; kingdom Viridiplantae; phylum Streptophyta; class Magnoliopsida; order Malpighiales; family Erythroxylaceae; genus Erythroxylum; species Erythroxylum panamense. The sequence continues at coordinate 9,401 of JAOTIZ010039046.1, read as the reverse complement.
ACTTTTATTTGATAGCCTATTTTGTGGATAATGGTTATTTAAGGTAGTTGGATTTTTGAAGATTTGTTTTAGCCATGGCAACTGCCTTTGGTTGTGTTTCACGTGATGTGTGCGTTGAATGGTTGTCATTTTTGTGTGGAAAAACAATAGGTAACTTGTGAATTGACAGCTGAGATTTTAGGGCTATCTTGGATATTATTTTGTAGCTAATTTCATGTGATCATCATCCAAATTTGCAGCTGCATCTTTTCTATTTTTTGAATTGTTGGTTTTGTCATCATTGAGGTTGAGTAATTTTTGCTGCTGGATTTTCTGACTTTTGTGTGATTATGTTGGGCTGCTCACTATAGATGAAGTGGTACTTTAGATGACTGTTGTTTGTGATATGTGATATGTGAAAACTCCAGAAGCTTTTGTGATCTTTACAGTTATTGTTCTTAGTCGATGGTGTGATTTTCTGTTGGGCTGATTGGGTATTGATTGTATGTGTTTTGGTGGTTGTCGTTAGTGGTGGTAGTATGCGAAAAACTCCAGCAGCTTTTATGGATTTTGCAGCTCCAATGTTTGTGAAGTTTCAGTGAAGAAACATTCATATTTGTTGGTGATTTTTCTGCTGCTATGTGTGAGGTATTTCAATGACAATATTGAAATACTACAGCAGCATTCTTGGTGGATAACTTCCCATTCCTCCTTTGATGAAGTGTCACATTTAGGGAAGTTACTTTTTTTATCTCAAGTGTCTTTGTTTCTATTGAGGTTAGCACAAGGTAGTCGTGTCAAGGGTTGAGTAAGTCAGCTCAGTAAAGTCTTGAATAAAACTATTATCGTGTGACGTCCTAGTATCCCCTGGGATGATATAAGGGCGTTACGTAGACAACAAAACATGCATATAGATAGAATCGAGACAAATCCAAAACATACGAAACATTCATCATGCATTCTCAATAGCTCAAAGCAGAAGCAATTCAGAACAAACATACATCATAATACACTGAGCTTAATACAACTTGTTCCAAACTGGAATCAGCCTTAATTAAGGTTATTACCATCCTTCAAAATAAAATTCAGGAGTCATATACATCAAATATAAGTCCAAAAACAAACTCAAAATGCATTTTAAGCAAAACAAAAAACTACGACTCCATTGGCCATCACGGTTGACTTGTCCCAGTCCCTACATCCTTCTTTCTGAACCTACACGGGGCAAATCTACTATGCTACGCATATAGCTTAGTGATTAATAACTAAATTATGCTTAATCAACAGATACAGAATCATATTATACATAAGCATCTCAATTTACTAAATCTTAGAACAGAATATCATTTCTTTAAGAAAAATACTTCGCATGCCATCAGTCATATTCAAAAGTTGAACAGAACATACGGAATGCAGAACTGATTTTCAAAATAGGGTGTTAACCCATCAGATTAAAAATATTGTTTTTTTGTTTCAAAGCTTATCAAATATCAAAGTGCAAAGCAAGTTAGACTGAAAATCCCTAAACAGAAGTGGGTAACGAGATTTATACAGGAGATGCCATAAAATGGTATCATATATCAGGAGAGATTTAAGTCTCGATACAGGAGACACCGAAGTGTTAGTACAGGAGCAGCTGTAGACCTTTCTAAGCATGCCTATTTACCCACAACTAGGACTTAACAGAATCAAAAACAGAATATCTGAAATCCAATTTACATATCATCAAACAGCTTTGCAAATCATTCAATGGACCAAATCAATAGCAAATAAAACAATCAAAGCAAAGCTATGAAAAATTTCTTACTGAATTACTTACAAAATTGACCATCTTTATTACTTACAAAGATTCTTCAAGACTTACTTACAGATAAGACCAACTAAATTACTTACAAATATTCTTCAAGACTTATTTACAGATAAGACAAACTAAATTACTTACTAAATTACAAACAGATTTGAACATCTAAATTACTTACAAAAATTACCATCTAAATTACTTACAAAAGCTCTCTTATTGCTTATTGCCTCAAAGTCTGGGCAATATCTGGAGTTGGTCGCTCGATGGGTTCCTCTAAAATATTTAATACAAACGCATATCATTATTGTGCACAATTATGAATTCAATTGTGTACATTCATATATACTGAATATGTGTGATGCATGTTCATGACAAATTTTAGGGCTTCTTATCCTTAATCTTGTCACATTATCAATCATGTGAAACATACTCAATTGCTCAATCCACTCACAACCAACTTTCAGGTTCACTTTGTTCAATTATTCTCATCAGAAAAGTGAGGTAATTAGGTACTACTTCCTTCTAGAAAGTTGTTCCTGTTTGTCTTAGGTTTCCAATGATACCAAGTTCATCCAATTTGGGTCAGTATAATGAAAGTTACTCCCAAAAGATTTCAGACTGTTCTTAAGCTTCAATAGAATTCTTATCTAAAATTCCAATCAGTTTATGAAATTCTTAGAGGCAGAATTAGAATTCCATCACTCCAGAAAATTTGTAGCCTTATGACTCTATTTTAATTCAAACAAGAATCACTTCATTTGGAAATCTATAGATCCAGATATAGGTAAATTACCGAAGCATGTTTAGTAAAATCATCCCATATCAACTTCAGTATAGTCACACTTTCATCTCAAATTCCTCACTCAATCCAATTCAGAAATTTCTATTTTTTGTTGGAGATGAAGATTAATATCTTATGAGTCCATTGCTTCAATTCCTATGTCAATTGGATATCTGGTGAAACAAAAATATCAAAGGATGTCTCTTCAGGAAAAATTAAGTGAAAGTCGTGATCGTGCTTCTACTTTTGGCCAAAGCACGATTGCGACTTGCAACCTTTAAACAGCAAAGCACGATCGCGACCTGCGATTCTTAAGCAGCAGAGTCGTGATCGTGCTTCTTCTTCCTCCTCCGAACCTCTTTCATTTTCCTTTTTATTTCCAGATTTTCTCTCCTTACACTTTCTAATCAATACATTTGATGCATTAATCATCCTTCCCACTTCCATTTCAGCTCATCAAAGCTCAAACAAATAAAAAATTCGAGATTCAATACCAACCTCAAAAATCTGATTCACATTCATATCTTTTCCAACTTTTCTGCACTTTGCTTCTTCCATCTTTATCAATCCTAACTTTTCATTTAAATCATTTCTCACTTATTTTCACTTCCATATCACTTGAACTCATTCTCAACACAACTCAAAGTCAAGTTTATGTTCAAACACTAAAAATAAAAAAACTTTATATTTACTTCCTCTCTCTACTATAACTTTTTCAGAAACCTAATCTCACATCCATTAACTCCAATACTTGTAAACAATTCCTCTAACTCATTTTCTTAACTCATCAGTACACACACACAATTTATAAATCCAAGCTTCACACTTAACATCAAAATCCGATTCTCATCAGTCTCATGCAACTTTCAATTTTTGCATTTTGTTTCTCTTTCTACTTTCATCTGATGTATTGTTCCATTTTTACTCTTTTGTTTCATCAAAATAACTTATCAATTCATCAACTCCATATCACGGCTTCACCACATCTTCATTTCATATCATTAAACTCATCTCTATAAACACTTCACATATATATGCATGAATAGTTCAACAACCATATAACCATAACAGAGTATATAATTTCATTGATTTTCATAAACTTCTGTATCATTCCATTTTATCAGTCCAATTTAAACATGATCAAGATACCGTTTACAAAATCATAAAGCTTAAAACTCAACTTACTTGATTCAACTCAATTTCCAGCAAGAGAGTTTTCAGTGGTTGAAAACCAACATGAATAAACAGAACAACACCCTCTAAGGAATGAAATTCTTACTTTAATGTAAGAATCAATAACCAAATACACAAACCTAATCAACAAGCTGTTTCGGTGTTGAAGAAAAAGAAGAGAGTTTTGGTCTTTTCAGGGATGAACAAAACCAAATGAAGAACAAACCTCCAGCTACAACTTTCCTTCCTAAACACGTGTATACTTTGCATGTATTTCACATGCCATCCAATTAAGACTACCACATGTCACCACTTATGCAAGTCATTTATCAATCTTTAATCAGTCCACATGTCACCCCAGGATTGGTCCAAAGTTTAATATTTTTCTAAAAATTCATCAAAAATTTCAAAATATTGCCAATAGTCTCCGAATGCGTTTTCCATAATTTAATAGCATTTATAAATCCATTTTACCCAAAAAATGTCATAAATGCATGCATAATAATTGTATGTATCCAAATGCTTATGCACAAATAAGCAAATATTCACATTATGCAAAGCATAAAGTGCACTGGAATTACTCAATTTTCTAACCCCTAACTTGGAGTGTTACAATTCTTCCCTCCTTAAGAAATTTCATCATCGAAATTCGTACCTGATCTGAAAGTTGCATCATTAAACATAACATACTCCTTATCAAACATTTCTCCAACACATATATAAGAATACGTAGATCAAGGGTCAATCATTGCATGCATTTCAAATTTTAAAGGGAGAAACAATAACAGCAATGACATCTGGTGTGTCCTAATCCTCGCGAGCTACCAATGCGTAAGCTCGAGCCGAAGCAAAAGGCATAGCTGGTCGATTCACAGTTTCTGAGTGGGAACTCAGATTAGCTCTGTTCTGATTATATCCTCCTCGACCTCTACCTCGGCCTCTGTCTCCAACTGATGCATGGAAACTCTCCTTACTAGCTTGTGTTGCCTGAGCCTGTCCATGAGGGCAACTAGCTATCTGATGCTTAGTACTGCCATAGCAGAAACATGCACCAGTAGCCCTCCAGCAAACACTCCAATGTTGTATAGAGCAATGAGGGCATTCCGGGGCACCAAAACCCCAACCTCCAAACAAACCCCTACCAGAAGCAGTCATTGAGAGATAGTTTTGTGACCTTCCCCGAGCTACAGATCGCTGAGTAATTTATCAAACAATCATTTCAATTCCAAGTTCATATTTTTAAGGTCATAATAACTTTTGTTTTCATTAAATTCTTCTAATATACTTTAATCTCATCATTTCTATCTATATCTCTATTTTCCTCAAATAATCAATGACAATGCATTTACATCTATATCACATTCGGGGATATATCACCATAGTATAATATTGATGTCATATTCAATTATACATCCACCAATACAATTGTGTTAAATCTTGTCTATCATATCTAACCATATACTATCTCTCATTTCTAATTATCCATAAACTTCCGTCTTCTCACATTCTAACAGATCATCATTTTTTTCTCACTATTTCTATTGGCTCGAGCTCTTAACAAATGCTCATGCGTGTGACTCATACACTTGTGACTTAGACTAGGGATTAGTTGTTGTTGCATGCTAAGACATGTCTACAATACATGTAACTGGACACATATTTCGAAAAATGCCCATGTAAGATACTAAATCTAGGCTTTGATACCAAATTGTAGTACCCCACTCTTGTAAGACACGTACTCGAGATCCTCAGTGATGTTCAAGAACTTGCCCCATGAAGGTGGCATGCTAACACATGCTAACACAGTCAATTAGTAAAATCTCATTATAGAATTTTTTTTCAAAACAATATGCATATGCGGAAATCAATAATCAAATTCAGCCTACTTTATTTAAAAACTTTTTCAATCACAAGGGTTACATTCATTTCACAAATCATCCAAATTTCATTAGTCACTTGGGCCCATTTCAAATACAAAACATTTTATTCATAAAGTCATTACATTATGAAATCATTCATATACATAGTGTATAGTATGTACGAAATACACAAGTTGATACAAAAATAAGGATATAAATGCAGACGCGAACTAATCCTGATCTCTTTTTCTTACTTGAATGCAGTGGCTATACTCTCGTTTGCCTAATGGGGTAACTCTTCTGGGCCTGAAAAATATTGCAAATTTTGGACGAGTTTTGCAAACTCAATGAGTGACCATCCTCGATGGCTCACTCAATCACATAACACTTATCATCACTTATAAACACATAATTCACATATTTTCATTTACAATCACTTCAATCATTTGAACACTTATCATGTTTAGAAATCAATCAAATTATTTAAATCATACCTATCATATGCATATGCAATACTTATGAGACTCACTTTCAATTTGCTACTTTGTTGTGATCGAGTGCCTATAACTGTCCCATATCCGTTGGGGATACTAGGCTCATTTTACATAGTGAGCCTTTGGCTCTTAATCACTTTTTGAGCTTTTAAGCTCTTTTTCACATTCTGAGCTTTAAGCTCTTTTTTATGACTACTCCAGTCATAACTGCCTTTATATTTCATGCATTCATGTAATGGAATGCATTAATCATATATGATCAATCAGTCATTTTTACATGCCATCGGACTTTAGTTCAGTATTCAACATTTGCGTCGAGAATCACTTTTTCGTTCATATGTATATTGACATTTAGAACACATTCATCATTGGACTATGGTCCGGAATTTAACAATCAAGTTGTGTACACTTATTTCATCCAATTCACATATAAGGAGCACTTCAACAATCACATTCATATATCAGCAGCTTTAGACCTTCAGTGTCTGGAATCAATACAATCAAATCACATTCATAATCATTCAATCAATAATATATAACAAAATAATCATAAAAGTAAGATCGTCTAGGTCGACTCACATTACGCTCCAAAATAGCATTAGCTTCCATGATCCGAAAATGTTTGGATGCAGACATTCTATCCTATGTATCAACATCATACAATACACATTTACACATATTGTTAATTGCACAATCATGTGAACACTCAATCGCACATATATGTATATGTGTTGTGTATAATGCATGCTCAATGACAATCCTAGATATATTATCGAAATTCACATCTTATGCACATTCTTATTTCATAATTCATATATGCTCTTATAGTACCCAATTCTCATTCAAGTTCCCTTAATACACATTACTCAACTCCTTTGAATCATAAGGATTACAATCATATGAACATCTTTATTCACATTACACTCATATCTTTGGTACTTTGATATTATCCCTTCATTCACTAAGTTTTAACCTCCATTTTGACTTCAAACATATCACACATTAGTCACATAATCCAAGGATCATTCTAGGTTCCATTTAAGACCCATTTAAGCTTTAATTAAGATCACTTCACTAGTGAATGTTCGTTAGGCGGACATCCATGTTTGTTAAATGGACCTTTACAGACTACTTACAGAAATCTTAAATTTTGACCCTCTAGATGTCAAAATCTCTTTTTTGGTGTTCATAGACATTTTAGATCTTGAAGTCTTCTTTCTAAGCATACTTAAATGACCTCAATCAGAGTTCTACAGAAAAAGTTATACCTCTTGCACCAAAGTATATCCAATTGCATTCCTATTTTCAGATTTCTGACTCTTTACTTACTACATTCACTACCTTATGCTTGGTCTATCATCTCTAATTTAATTTCTCATTGTTTCCCCGTTAGTATAATTCCAATTCAACTCAATATCATCCACAAACAATTTATAGTTCATGATTGATCATGAACACTAATAACAGAATATGTACATATATATACATTCATCATCAACTTTCAGCACCCAATACACAATATCTAGTCAGATTTTGAAACTCTTAAAGACAGAATTTGAATTCTATGTCTTCATGAAAAATTTAGCCTTATGCCTTTAATTTAATCCAAATAAAAAATCAATCCATTTGGATATCTATAGGTCATTTCGTGGCTAAAATACCAATACATATACAATGGAAATGTTACAACTTACATATTCCAGCACATTTTCAACACCATTATCAGTTTGTCTCTAAACTTTCATCCTAGTTCTTCCCTTTTTAAGACACTACACTTGTCTTTTCTCTAACTTCAAATCTCAATAAAACCCATGTGTAACACAATCAATGATCTACGTTTTTATCCATAAAAAATAGAAAATGAAAATTCCATCTATCAGTTAAATTTTCTGCACAATTTCTACATCATTTTGACGATCTTTTTATCACTAAATCATCAATACAACATCTTATAAACATCAATCATCATGTATGTGAAGGCAAGACAATTATGTGCTTATTTCATCAATGATATTCCATCATATATAAAGCACCATTTTGTGATCATATAACCCATCATCATACATATCTCATTCAATAAATTGTAAGGAACAATATGCTACTTACTTGAGTTAGCTTCAAGATCTTCAAAATCTCCATTAAACCCTAACTCTTTCCTCTCCACGATCATCAACTTTGATGGAGGAAGGGGTTGGGTCTTTTAGTATTAAGGTGAAAAAGACAAAGAAAATGAAAGTAGCAGTGAAAAGTGAGAGCACGGTTAACATTTATGAAGATAGGTAAGAATGAGTGTCGTGGAGATGAAGAAGAAATGAAGAATGTGAAGAACAAATGTAGAGAGAAGGAAAAAATGTGTTTTGTCCAAATGAAAGACAAAATTAAGGATAGTCTTGCAAGATGTTAAAAAATCATGGGTGAGACATGGCAAGGTAAGTGACACATGTCACTTGCCACTTGTCACCTCCCCATCGTTCCATTTGGTTCACTTTAACAACTAGTCCATTTTGTCCCCAATTTCTACTCTAATTGTCTCTCAATTTTTAATGACATAAGTCATTAAATTCCAAAGTCATTTATAAAAATTTCCATTGCCATTTGACCCTTATTTCTACTACTATTCATTAATTGTTCTGCCATTTGACATCTTTCCTCGACCAAAAATACCCATAATTTTAGAAAATTATCAAATTTTCACCATAACTTTTGAGTCAATTAATATAATATCTAAATCAATTTTTAACACATATAATTCACTATTCCAATTATAATCACATTTATAGATCAATTATACTCTAAAAAGGTCAATGAATGCATGTACAATTATTTTGATTTGTCCAATAATCAAATTAACATGTGTATACTGACATTATGCATGAGCATGAAATGTAATTTTCTAATCTTTCATTGCTATTTTCTCAATTGCAGAAATCTAGGGTTCTAATTCTTAGTATGGATATGGGATGTTACACTGGGTTTAGGAAGTGTGGAAGTTTTTGGAGTAGGAATGGGCATAGATAGAATGGGTTTTGATACTTGGGGTTTGGAGGAGATAGGTTCAGTAACATGAGCTTTACCATGTCTATTAGTAGAATTTAGGGTTTTCTTTTGTTTTTTTTTATTTGGTTCTGTGTTATTGTAAAAGCAATGGTGTAACGCCGAACTTTCTGAGCCCTTTGGTGATTGTTTTGTATTTGGAGATACTACTATATATAGATATATGCATGGTTGTATATGAGGTCAAAGATGAATTTGAATCCTTTTGGTATGTATGCCAATGATTTATAATGTTATATGCCCTTACATGAACTTAGAGT
>JAOTIZ010039006.1:0-15529 GCA_027123425.1 Erythroxylum panamense | reverse complement strand
TTTAAACCATTAAAATTTTCTTGATTTGAATAAAGCAGAAGTGGCTTATTTACTCAATTATAAACAGGTACCCACCTGAATTCCTTGCTTGAATACAAGCTTAAAAGATGCCTCTCTTCTTGATCCTCTTTCCTTCCTTGATTCCCTTTATCAAAAAGCAAAATTCCCATTCAATAGGAATACAATTTGAGAACCCATATATTGCATATTCACTTAGATAAATTCTAGAAACTCAAACTCTTCCAAAAGTCCAAACATTCGAGGCCATTTTCCATACTCACTCTGATCAAGTAAAAGATAAAATCTGATAATATTCTCTTCTAGAACATGTTCCCCATTTTCTTAAGTTTCTAATGACACCAAGCTCACTCAATTTGTTTCAGAAATCCGAAAGTTATACTCCAAACATATTGGGACTATCCTTATGCTGAAACTATAATTTATACTCAACTTCCATCCAAAATTTGAGATCTTTAAAGACTGATTCAAAACTTTCTTTCTTCATAAAACTTGTATATCTTTGTCTCTAGTTTACAACAAATCAAAAATCACCTCATTTGGACATCTATATCAAAAGTTATGGCTAAAATACCAAATTATGTCTATGTAAGAAAATGGGTCCTCGCCGCGGCGGAAAGAAGCTCGCCTCAGCGAGAGCACTTGCATGCTTGCGCGCCGCGACGTGCGAGCCCAAAAACCTCCCGAAACCTGATTTTTCGACATTCTTCAACTATATACTTCTTATCTTTCAAATATAACTCATCTTAACCCTAAACCATCTCTTATACTTCATTTCTAAACTCATTCCAACCCAAAATCATTCACAAAACAATAAAATTCGTCTTTGACCATAAACCCTAAAAACCAAACATATGTTTTAACCCATTCTATAACTTCTAACACATAATCCTCTCTTAACTAACATCAAAACATTTTTCATTCATCTAATCAAGAGGAATGATGCTTACACTTACTTGATTTGGCTTCAAATTCTTCAAACTCTTCAAGATTTCCCAAAAACCCTAATCTTTCCCTTCTTTTCTTCTTCTTCCATGATTTCTTCTTCATTTTTAAACAAATCAACCATTTCTTCTTCTTTTTATACCCTTAATAAGTGTGCAATGTCCATTTTGCCCCTTCCTTTAAACCTTGTAGCCTTATATGCTTAAGTGACTTGCCTAAAATGCCCTTATGCATTCTTACCACTTTTAATACAACCAAACCATATAATAAAATCCTAGTAACATTTACATAACAAGTAGCTCCAAAGCTTTATCCATCAAACCTCAAAATTCATTTAAATCATGCTTAATTTAAATAAAAAAATTTTGGAGGCCAACAAGTAAGACTTCTTTCCTTGCAAGTAAAGTACCTTCCAAATCAAGTTCACAATTAGGAAATTTAGTTTCCAAAAATAAAAACTTCACAAAAAGGAAACCTTCCAAGAACACAACTTATTTTTTTGCCTTCAAAAAGCAAAGATGACCGAAGCTACCTAAGGAAAAATGCCACGAAATTAAATTTGAATAGAAAATTGGAAATACCTAAAGACGAAATTCTTGACATAAAAGAAATCAACCAAGAAACAATTCAAGATTGATTAAGAACTCCAAGAATGCAAATTTAGTAAGTACAAAATTATTCACATAACATTAATCAAGATAACATAGGCTCTGATACCAAATTAATATGAAATTGTGGAATATAAAAAACTTCCCAAGACTTTTCTTGATTCAACATTTGGTCTTCAACCAGGAAGAAGATTTGAACAAGAAGAAAAGAGCAAATTTTGTTTCAAAATATTTGTAACCCAACCCTCACTAACTCGCATAACCTAATTCAAGCAAATTATAAATTGAACGAGATAAGGTTGAAAGAAGAACAACAAATAAAAATGCTACTAATTGATGAAACAAAATCAATTAGATAAGTCGCATATAAGAAAATCATGCAATGCATTCTAATTATTCAACAAGAATAATAATAAGGATAAACCTCACAAAAAAAGTCATAAAAAAATAATGCCCTAGTGATAGCTAAATCTCCCTATATATAAGAGAGGTGTTGACCGAAAATTACAACAAAAAAGGCCAATCCTTTATGGAAAATGAATTATCTTAAACCTACAATTACTTAACCTATTAGGAAACAACCTTTTTAGATAATAAGAGACCTTATAGAATTTGGTCAATAGTCCCTTACAAAGAAGGAAACCCAATAATAATAAATACGGCCATGGGCTTATTTTTCAAGTTAGGTTGGCTCAACTTTTTCAAGACTTATTAAATGTACTTGGTTGGACTCTTTAATTGAAGAAACTTAGACTTAGGCTTAAGAATGACCTTCTTTAACTAAATTATTCAAAGCCCATTGCATCTTTTTTGTCCTAGCCGTCGTCATAGTCCCAACAATATCTACAAGTGGATCTCTTTTAAAAGTGGATGGTAGAATTTAAGTTTAAACTGTTATCTCGAACACTCGAACCGTCGATCCCAACTTGAGATGTCACGTCATTAGCTCCTTGCTCCTTGATCCATATCATAACCACGAGACATAGTTTTAGAGGCAATTGGCAATTATACAAGAAAAATACTTGAGACACCATTTCCGTTTTATTATACTTGCTAAAAGAATTGATAGAACCACCTTCAGAATAAGGAGGATGGCAGGCTGAAGCTGACTAATAACGACCGTTTCTAAGTCCTGCTCTAGTACATATACTTCAATTGGCAGAACACTTTAAATGGTCTAATTATCGTTCTTCTGAAGCTAAGAGATAAAGAGACAAGTAGTCAAATGACTGGAGACTCTAGGTGTTGTGAAGATCCAAAAGAAAGTAAACCATGAAGACAAAACAGCTCTGTTGATCCAGACTTCCTGAATTACAATTACTGTGAATGTGATGCAGCAAGAAGGGTAGCTCCCGTCATTAGCATGCTCAATTACAATAGTTTTGGATACCTCTTCCCCCAGCAATTCAGTCAGAGCATTCTCCAAGAACTTGCTATATTCAGTGTAATGCTCATATAACCCACCATCCATGGCTATAACTGTCTTCTACCAATTTTCTTCAGGATAGCCAACATTCCAGTTGCTGCAAGACGGGCCTCACGTCTGGCAACAATCCTGCATAACTCAACTACCACTCTCCTTGTTTTTAGGGAGGTATTCGATATCTGCAATAAGGCAGAAAATGATGATTGTAATTGCACCACGGGCTTGCGGATATAAAAGCAATTGGGCCAGTGATTGATAAAGATATCACTGATAAAGAAATGTTCAATCAGGATTCTGTCAAGACCAAGCAATTCTAGGCAGTATGGTTTTAATCACCGGAAATATTGCATCAATCAGGATTCTGTCAAAACCCACCAATTCTAGGTGGTATGGTTTTTTAATCACCGGAAATATTGCATTCAAGGCTACAACTTTAGTGATGAACTACATATTCGTTAAACTTAGCCCACCAGCATTAACAGAAGAGATTTTCTTCACAGCATAAACAAAGAATCAGTTTTATTAGTCCGACGAGACTAAACAACCCAAACTCCTAAAATTGTGCAATATTCACGGCAACTTTAGGTGATTTCAAAATGAAAAACAAAAAAAATACTCAAACTAACATATGATTTATAAATTGGTTGTAGTTACATGAAATACCTCTAGACTATCCTTTAGTTTGTTCCCTACAACTTTAAGATCAGGAGCCATGTCATGATGATACATTGCCGACATTTCACGTGTCCAGCATATCGAAACCCATTTTATCAAATTGCACCTCTTATGATATTGCATCAACATAACTACCAAAAAATGCCTGTTCTTTCTCTCCAGTGCATACTGACATACCTAAAATGGGCCTCATATGACGTGATGTGAATCTTCTAGTAAGAGATATGCTAAGGTAACTGAAACTATAATTGGTAAGTAACTAAAACCAGTGAAGGAAAGATTTATAATAACAGGGTTATTTGAATCCACAACCTTCGAATCTGAAGGCAGCGCCAGTCATCTTCACATGTGTTTCAAAATTCAACCAAACATAGCAGGCTGTACCAGGAAACTTTCTTGCAGAAACCATGCCTGAACATAAGTGCAAAAGAAACATACAGACATACAATCATCCTTTCTATTCATAAACATTCCATGTAGTTTATCAACTTCCTCAACTTCAGTAGATAAATTGAGAAAAATTTACAAAATTATTCTTGTATGCTTATTAATAATTTACGAACAAAGAAAGATATTGCGCTGTATTTGCAAGAGTACTGTAGCCTACTTAAGAAAATACACATCCCTCCAAAACAAACTCGCTACTTTCAATTAACGTGCAGTGAATTGGTCATAAGCACCCATAAACCACTTTGCATGTACATAGTTCTCAGAGATAAGTAAGAAAAAGAAACAATTTCCCAACACCCCAAAATAAAAATAGTAAATCACTATAAGAAAATTACCGATTTCTGACAAAAAATTACCGACAGACACAATATCGTTAAAAATTAACGACAAAAAATCGCGTACCATCGGTGAAATTGTCGTAATATATGGTAATTTGTGAAGGATAAAATATGCGACGGTAAAGATGGATATATAGCGACGGAATAAGAATCACTGTCAATAAAAAATGCGTGAATGATAGACGCCAAAATAAGCATCGTTGTTTGTCTTCAACTGCATCATATTTAATAAAACATAATCGAATCGGGATGTACCAACAGAACTGAATTCCGTCTGTGATTTAGCAATGGAAGGGTTATTCTATTGGTAAATATAAAATTTAAACGACACCGTTAACTTCGTCCTCAACATTTTTTATAAATCGAAAACGATGTCGTTTTTGTTAACGTTTGTTGTTTACAACAACTCCCCCGCATTGTTTGTCGATGTTCATTTTCTCCTAGCTGTCGTTTTCTCTATGTGATCATCCTGTCCATGTTCTTCCTTTTGCATTTTCATTCTGCATCTTCGTTGTGCTTCGGTTCCCTTCATCCAACCGGTGCTTTTGTTCCCTTCTTCCTTCTGCGTCTTCATTTGTTCACCGATTGAGGTAAGTGGGTTTTGTTTTGTACTGAGTTTTGTGGTTTCCGAACTGTGTTTTGTAGAGTGATATGATTAAACGGTGGGAGAGTTTGTGTCTATTTTTCCATTTGTGATGACCATTTTCCTTAATGTGTACCGACGGTGTAGTTAGAAATGGACTTGACTTCAGAACATTTTATGCCTAACCCAAATGGTTCTACATAAGATATCCAATTAATAGTCATTGTTTATTCTCTGAGTCAAAAAACTTGACAAATTGACATCTTTCCTGTATTCCTATCTTTACTTCAAATTGGTCATAAGTTTCTTATCAGACTGGTTTGATGTAACATGGATCTTGTTTGTTTATATAAAATTCAGAAAAGAAAGTTCTTCTGAAGTTCCTGATACTGCATGGCACGTAAAAGTTGAAATGGAATGTGGAATAGGAGGAACAATATGAAGAGCATAAAGATTTTGTATTATTACTAATATTGGGTCGAGGACAAACTAAGTGAAAGTTAGTGAGCTTTAACATTTAAAGACAATAAGGATAAGGGGTGGTGGCATTACTTATATGAGCTAAGTAATATGTGACTCCTATAATACATTAGTTGGTTAAGTATAATAATGAATTGTGTTAGGAAATAACTTGTAAAAAAAATAAAGCAATATAAAAGAAACAACAAAAACATAAGAACATTTCAACGAGGTTCATCCAATTAGATGCCCCTATATCTTTGAGACCCAAGAGTATATAACTTTACTATTGGTTCAATAATTCACCTAATGAATATTATAACTTTCATATATATATATATATATACTAGGTTTATATTAGTTAATTATAAACTCTAATTGTTATAATTGTATATAACTTACCCCTTTAACAAAACTATTTAATTTGTAAATGATTTTGATAGGTCATAGAATCCTTACAAAGTTTGAAATCCACCAAATTTGCAGTTGTGGTGCTTGTTATGAACATAACTTGAGATACTAGTGTGTCTTAAATTATATATCTTGTTATTTCTCTACACATATAAAAACAACATCTAAGATGCCTATATCCCAAGGTATGTAGCTTATTTATCTTTTTAAAACCTAGACATAAGCTCTGAAATGTATATGTTCTAGGCTTTGCCCTTCTTGAAAAATCCTCTACCAGACCAATGTGCCCATATTCTAACTCTGTTTTAGCATATGTCCTCACCTCGGCATTCTAATGAAAAATATAACCTAACATATAGTCGTGTGCCATACTGTATTTAGCTAAATACTTTAAGTAAACAGTATCAATCAATTCTCTGATCTTATGAAACTTGATATCCTTCATTATAGCACTCATTCATCTATCCTTCTTTTGACTTTCAATGATAAAGATATGCTATATATTTCAATTAGTCAATTCTTTAATATGTGCTACCTTTAAATCAATATTGCTCACCATTGATCCTAACATATTCGTTTTATATGATTGTTTTAATAGATACCGCTTTCTAAACACTACATCTTTAAAGGTCAACTTAAAATTTTACTAGGCATATAAAACTTACAAAAGTCTACATCCTTCAATATGCTCCTCTTATGAAGTTTTGTCATCCTTTACTCATCGAGATAACTTAACTGTATATGATATAATATAGTACTGTCTTCCTTTAACTTTACTATTGTAACTTCTCTACTTAAAATTATGCTCATTATCATTTTATAGATTTCTTTTCTAATATTATCCCTTCATCATAGTCATTTTAATAACACCATCAAGCATCTTAATCTTGACCTGCTATTTTAAAAAATTCATAAACTTTATGATGACAGTCGACAATCGATGAAGTCAATGAGTTTCGGAGCACAATGCAGACATTGATGGAGTATATAGCCTAGCTTCGTCTGAGGTAGATGAGTTAAAGGAGAGTAGCAGCACCTCAGAGCATCCGCGGTCACCAAGACGATAGTATATTTGTAGTCATTTCATTTGAATTACAAATACTTATTATGTATATGTTTTTATTATGAATTAAGATAATTTTAACTTTATATCATCAATCAACTTTCTGTTTAAACAAATTAAATATATAAACAAATCAAAACATTATGCACAGATAATTCATAACTGTTGAAATTATGCATTAACCACAAGATCATGAAATAAATTTTAATGTTGGCATTTTTTTAAAAATTTTAACAATACTTACTAACAAAAATGCAATTACATCTGTAAAATGCATTATATTTACCTATAGAACACAACAAACCGTCAGTAAATTTACCGACGGAATAAAGAATCACTGTTAGTAATATTGACAGCCCATTGCTAACTTTACCGTCATGATTTGCTAAATCGTCGGTATGCTCACCGACTAGAATTTATAACTGTCAGTAATGTTACCGACGGAATAACCAATACCGTCTGCAAATATTCCGATGGAAAGAAAACGACTGTAGGTAAATTTACCGATGATCACAACCAACGGTCGATGATTATACCAATGGTTACATAAAATTTTCATTTGTAAATTTACCTACGGACATTTTTACAATGCCTTTGTCCATCTGTTAATTCAGTCGCCAATTTCTATTACCAACGGAATCTACGAGTTTTCTGTCAATAATATCTATCCCTAAATGGCATTTTTCTTGTAGTGAATGAATCTTTACATGAAAACAAGATACCTCAGGAACTATATTAACTATTTCGAATGGTTTCCAATGTAGTACTACAATTAGCATATTGACTTCCACATTCCAAAATTTTCATTTACCAGGCCAAAATTTAAAAAACTTTTCCAGGGCACATTTTGTTCAAAAGATTCAATGTACTTGTGCTCTCAAAGCTTCATGTAAAGCAATTAGTGTTATTGTTTGACTTCTTAATTTCCTCCCAGCAATCAGCTATGACAATGTATTAGCATTTCATTCACGAGAGTTTATTTGAAAAAATTGTTTACTTCAACAGTGCGCCAGAATGGAACAATTCCTAGATATATAGACAATTGGATTTACCTTAATATGAAGGGAATTTTATGTTTTGGAGGAAGATTATCGCTAAAAAGGTAGCTTCTTTGGCCATTCTTAGAAAAACTCCCCATACTATTTCTCCCTCATAGGATAATGACCTAAGCCTTCAAGATTTCTACTCTATATAGATTCCTACTCTATGTAGGTTTGCTTTCCTTTTTTGACACTATTTCTAAATTCCTATTCTGTCTAGGTTTTCTACCATAGGGTTATACTACTATATAAACATCCCTTAGGGGTCCTTGGTAACATTGTATTGGTGTATTCTTCATTAACCCTGAGGTCTGTGAGAGAAAGAAAAAATAGTTGTAATTTTCTCCTTGACACAGTACATATTTTCGGGCTTTCCTAACCTCGTGAGTTTTTCTCGTAGCACTTAGGTTTTTCGTGTAAAAATTCTTTGTGTCCTTCTATTGCTTTTTCTTTGTTTACTTGATTGATTTTATTACTTCTATAACTACTAGCACAGCAAACTGGTATCAGAGCGAGGTTTGTTTCGGCCAATCAAGTCTTATCGCCATGTCTCCTTCAACCAAATTTGTCATCGACAAATTCGATGGAAAAATTAATTTGCTATTTGAAAAGTCCAAATGCAAGTCATTCTCACACAACATAGATTGAAGAAAACTTTGTCTAGAAAGACAAAGAAACCTGGTAATATATCAGACGAGGAATGGGAAGAGTTCAAGGAAAAAGCCTTATCCATTATTCAGTTGTGCTTGAAGCGTGAAGTGCTCCAAAAAGTATTCTATGAGACTACCGCTGTAGGACTTTGGTTAAAATTGGAGTCCTTTCACATGACAAAGAGTATGGCCAACAAAGTTTGTCTCAAAGAACATCTCTTTACACTTAAGATGTCCGAAGGTACCCCCGTCCCATCTATTCTTGACGAATTTAATTCCATTATTATTGATTTGAAAATTCTTGATGTTAAAATTATAATGAGAATCAAGCAATGCTTCTTGTCATTTTACTACCTCATTTGTATAAGCACTTTAAAGAAATTTTGCTTTATGGTAACCATAAAACTCTCTATAGAAAAAGTTAAATTTGCTTTATTGTCTAACAAACGTTTGATGCTTACATTGAGAATGAGGTTAAGGGTTTAATAGTTAAAGGTAGAACTTTTGAGAAATGAGAGAGCAGCAAGAGCCATAAGAAGTCTAAATCTAAGTCTAGAGGTAGAGATGCCAATATTACATGTAAATATTGCAAGAAACTCGGACACAAGGTTTCAGACTGTTATAAATTGAAAAACAAACTCAAAAAAGAAGGTAAAAACAAGGTAAATCAATATGATTCTACCTCTGAGGATGATGTGGTTAATTCAGTTCAGGAAGTGATGTTCTTTTCGTTATTCAAGGCGAACAACAATCCAAAGATGAATGAATCCTTGACTCCGGTTGTACTTTTCATATGTGTCCTCACAGGGATTGGTTTGCTACTTATGAAACTACTAAGGGTGTTATCCTTATGTGTAACAATGTACAGTGTAATGTAGTGGGAAAAGGCACAATCAGTATTAAAACTCATGATGGTGTTATTAAAACCCTCACTAATGTTTGTCACGTTCATGATTTAAAATGTAACCTTATTTCACTTGGTACACTTGAGTCTCTTGGGTGTATGTACTACTTTAAAGGTGGAGTTATGAAGGTTTCCTGAGGTAATCTTGTAATCCTTATAGGGAAAAGACATGGTACTCTTTATGTGTTGTAGGGCTCTACTGTTATTGATACTGTTGATGTTGCCTCATCTAAGTCTCACAAGATGCCACCAAGATGTGGCATTACCGCTTAGGCCATATGGGTGAGAAAGGTTTGTAAATCTTGTGCAAGAGGGGTATATTGAGCTAAAGTTCTATTAATATTATGTCTTTGGTAAACAGACTAGAGTAAGTTTCTCTTCCCCTAGGATTTACAGGACCAAAGATAATATAGATTATATTCATTTTGATCTATAGGGTCCCTCTAGCATTACTTCTCGAGGTAGCAAAAGGTATATGTTGACCAATCGACAACGTATTGCTAAGTTCAAGCATTGTCTGGACTTAGCAAGTATTCTTGATACTTGTGAACCTTTTGGGGATTATGACAAAGAGAGCTCTTTTCGGTCTTGTGTTAAGGTGGAGATTTATTGGGATAATTTCCAAAGTCTTCGAGATTCCTTATTGGTGTACCTACCTCTGGCTAGTGTTCCAACTATGTAAACTATGTCGTTTACATAGTTTAACACTGCTAATTAGATATAGAAAAATACCATTACTCATATAAAATATTCTCCATACTCAGAGCAACATGAGAAAATAGGACCATTATATATCAGAAGATTAATAAAAGGAAATATTTTGCCATTGTTATACTACAATAAATTTAAATTACCAGATTTTAGGCAGTCATTTCAATACCTTGTCTCTCTATGGCTTTTGTCAATTCCTTCACCACATCTTGGCCTATCTGTTTTAGAAAAACAAGGTGGAATGTCCTTATCATGTTTATAATGGTCAGTCAAGAATAACATATATTGCTACCTGCCTTTAACTTGATCAAAACCAATAAACATTATAAAATGAAAAAGTAAAAGAGAGCTCAAGCATCAAGACATAACAACGTCACTTGTGGAGAAACCTTTAGTCCACTGGACAAAGGTCCTGGATGATATGGATGATTGTAAGATAGGAAATGAAAAGGTGAAACCTAATTCCCTCTTTCTAGCAAAAGGAAGATGGAATTCAACAATAAATTTTGCAAGTTTTGTTGCTATACAATCAAACAATGCCTGAAATGATGATTAAGTTTCAAAGTTAAGGGATCTTACATCTAAACTGCTATGGATGGTCTCATCAATCATCTGAACAACACGACACTTACATCTAAAGAACTAGTCATTAAACTTGGAGGAATTGACACCTTAGTAAATTCCTGAGTAATAAGACCGATATCTATCCCCCTAGCTAAACCCACAATACATGAAGTTTGTTCCATTAAGATCCAAAGCACAAAAAAGTCCTTTCTCATCACTACAATGTTAACAACACATTGCCTTAATCACAATTATTTCACATAAAACAAAATGAGAGCTAATGAATATTTTGCATATATTCTTGCTTGTTATCACATAAAGACATCAGATACATTTGTTGGACATTTTTCATAAATTTAGACAACAATTAATTGTATTTTATCAATTTTTAGTGACTTATCGGTTAAGTTACGTAATTTGATCCAAATAAAGATAATAAAGTAGCTCAATAAATGATTTAAGTCAATGGGATGAACTTCAGGAGAAAAATAGATCCTGATCAGTGTAGACCAGACCTATATCGGATTTATGATGAGAAAACTTGATATGGAAATTATACAAATAGGTTAAGGTCTCCTGTAGTTGCTCATATCATTCATAAGCATACATATTCTTTGACCTATTAAGAGAGCTTACGTGATGAGAAAACTATAGAAAGGCGCTAACTACAAAGGTCCCGGTGAATTCACGCTCATTATGGCCTCAAAAAGCTCCTTTAAACTTTTAATGGAATCGAAATCAGGTATTCTGCATTTATTTCATTTATTTCCCTTTCACAAACGATTCGAGAAACATAATAAGGTTCATGCTATGTCTTACATGTGGTATCAGTGTAGTAGTTATATGATCGAGTGGTGAAAAACAAAGTTTTTCGATTTGCCATCAATATGGGTGGATGGTTTTGATCCATTTTTTTGTTCAGTTTTTCATATGTATGGATGCGTGAAAATGGGCTATATATGTGTAGCATTAAGAAACAGGTCAAAAACGAGCCATAAAGTATGAAAAACTAGTAAAAATCTCACCAGAAATTGGCTTTAGTGTGCACAATGGCGGTTAAAGTTGGGCATGTCACTCATGCACAGTACCACCACTAAGGAGGTTTAGAGGGCACGTGCAGATGGGCAGCATGTGGAGAGACACCTGAAGGATGTGATACATGCACCACAATGGACTCATTTTTCAATCAACGGTGTCAGATCTAGCGCATACATCGCACGTACCCACCATCTATTATGACACGTGGCAAGCATGTGTGATACACTCGTCATACAGGTTCAGTGCATATGGGCGCATGAGCCACACTTGCCAATAGTGTCTCAACATGTCGGTGTGCATGTGTAGGTATCGGATGCATCTAGAGGTGCATCGGGCATGCGCAAGTACAGTGTATGTGCCACCGGCTCACTCACACCCATGACATCACAATGACATCACGCTGATGTCAGCCCACAGTAACATACTGACGTCAACACTATAGTGACTATTGACGTCAGTACGAAGAAAAAAAGGAGAAATTTTCATAGTTCCTGTAAAGGTGCTCAGGGTCCTTTTAGGTTAATTTCTAGGTTAGGGGAATTTTTAAAGTGATTTTTTAATTTTTTGGATTAATTACATTAGTAATTTCATTCTAGAAAAGGAATTTAGACATTCTAAAGTCGTTTTAAGTGAATCTTCATATTTTGAACTTCACATAAGGGAGACACTTAAGATTTTCGTGTCTCGTGTGAGCAGTTCAATGTTTGGTATTACACGACAATCACTCTGATTGAGATTTTTTTCTACAAAAGTCTTAAATAAAGTCTCAACACGAGTATGTGACAATTCAACTGTGCATTTAGTTGTCGCAATTTTTGATGCTATATTTTCACATATTGTATGCCCATATAAAGTGAGGATAACATAAAGATGTATCCCTTGTGTTTGTGGACCTTTCAAGTACTGATTAGAATGTAGTCACCAAAGTGACCTTTTAAGTCAATATTTTGAAATATTTTGCTTACATGTTAGGGGATATCTCTGGTCTTATGTTTGGTTATTCTATCCAAAGGTGTTGGACTTACATAGGATTTTGAAATGTGTATAAAGGCAAAAGATAAAGGAAAGTCGTTGCTTAAATATTCTATTCACCTAAAGGTAGTAGTGTTATGAGACTTGATGGTTTGTACTCTGATCGTTTTTATATAAAAGTCTAATTACATATATTACGTATTCAGCCTAAAGATACTTCATAATATATATGATTAGATTCTCAATATAAATATTGCTTTAACGCTTTGAATATCGCTATTATCCTACATTTGTACTAATTTTTCCATTGTCTTTTTGGCAGTCACCTATTCTATTAACAACAATGTTGTCACCCTTGAAACCTTAACGGGTTTCAATTTCAAGAAGTGGAAGAAGGATGTCAAGTTTGCTTTGGATATGGCAGACATTAACATGTCTATGCTGACAGAGAGACCCTCTCCACCTATAGACATAAGCTCGAAAGCTATCAAGGTTTCCTTTGCAATCTAGGAGGTGTCAAACAGGATGTGCTATTTGACCATTAAGAGGTCAATCCTAGATCATCTGCTGAGTGGACTGTTGGACACCACCATAACAAAGGAGTTGATGGATAATGTTTTCCAAACGTACAAGATCTCATCAAATCCTGAGTTGAGTACCTTAATTAAGGATCTATTCTCCATGAGGTATACAAGAGAAGGAGGTGTCAGGGAATATATTATAAGGGTGGTCTACCTTCAGAGTAAGCTTGAGGAACTAGATGTTCTCATTCCTGATACATTGATTATGCACCAAGGCCTTAATACTCTTCTGCGAGAGTTTGAGATGCTAGTTACTTCATACATTTCCTAAGTTGAGGCTTTGGATATCAATGTCCTAATTTCTCAATGTGTTGTAGTAGAGGAGAAGCTGAAGAGCACGCATTATACAATCTTATATGCATCCAAAGGAAAGGGGAAGGTTAAACCCCAAAAGTTTAAAGGTAAGAAATCTAAAACCCTTTCCATAAATTCAGACAGGACATTGTAGCATTACAAAAGGGTCCTCATGACTTGAAGAACATGAGGTGCTTCTTTTGCAAGAAGAAGGGGTATAGGGAATTTGATTGCCAGAAGTACGAAGTCTGGAAAGTCAAATAAGAGTTATCAAGTAGCTCATCGGCTTATATGATTTATAAATCCAATTTAGCTATAGCCACATCAAGTTCTTAGTGGCTAGATAATGAAGCATCTAATCATGTTGTTTCCACAATGCAGGGATTCAAATCCACGACAAGGCCAACTAAAGGAGAGGAGAAGTTAATGGTCGACAATAATAAAGAAGTAGATGTTTTGTATGTAAGGGATGTAGGATTGAATGTTGATATAGGGTTTGTATTGGTTTTATAGGACACATTTTATATACCATCTTTTAGACGGAATGTTATCTGTGTGTCAATTTTGGATAATGAGAGTTATCATTTTGTATTTGATACTTCAGTTATAAATATATCTATTAATGCAAAACATATTGAAACTGCTTTTTTATCGTACGGTTTATATAGAATGTGTCTTACCCCTAATAAAATGTATGTTTCTTCTTATATTGCCGAACCTATGACTTATAAGAGACCTCTGATAAAGGAAATGTCATAACATGTTGTGGCATAAATGCTTGGGCCACATTTCCAGAGAAAAGGTTGAGAGATTGACAAAGGAAAACATTCTCCCAACTCTAGACTTTGGTGATTTGGAAACATATATTGACTACTGCAGAGGTAAGTTGTCTAAGATAAAGAAGAAGGGGTCAACTCGGGCTTCTAGCTTGTTAGACCTCGTACATATAGACATACGTGAACCTATACAACTGCATTATGTAATTCTAGATATTTACTAACATCTATAGATGATTATTCCTGTTAAGGTTACATGTTCTTACTTAAAGAAAAGTCTAAAGTTCTTAATAAATTCAAGATCTTTATAAGATTGAGGTTGAGAACTAATTGAGAAAATCAATAAAGACTATTAAATTTGATCAGGGAGGAGATTACTATGGCAAACATGGTGTTTTTATTTTTTAGAATTATGACAGACATGGTGTTGCAGGATAAGTTGCTAGGTATTTAGAATAGGTTGGAATAGTGACTCAATTCACTATATCAGGTAGTCCTGATATGTTGGGACCCGATCTCGAGGCCGAATCCCAACTGGAAAACGAAAGGAAAATGGCCGAAACCAAAGCGAATTCAAATCGGATAAATCGAATTCGAAGGCGAATCGAATAACAAAAATGCGGAAACAAAATACAAAGCGGATCAAAAGGCGAAACCAAATAGCGGAAGCGAAATCAAATCGTAAAGCGAAAGAAACCGAATCATAAAAACAAGGCGGAACGAAGCATTCGAACTGAAACATATGGCGAAAGAAACGAATTACGAATCTAAAACGAATCGAATTCCTAATAGGAACGAAAGCAAAGCGAAGCAAAGCAAACAAATCGTTCAATCGAACTGAAACAAATTTCGACATTCGATAACAAACACTTAGAAAAGCGTTCGCGTTGGAAACCTTAGACTACATCAAATCCGAATCCGGTCTAATTTTTTTTTCTTTTTCTTGTTCTTTCTTCCCTTTTCATTTTCATATTATTCATCTTTATTCAACCTTAAACAAAACATTACAATTTCCCTTATTGG
>JAOTIZ010038812.1:0-15574 GCA_027123425.1 Erythroxylum panamense | reverse complement strand
GACTAGGATTATGCGTAATACTCCTTTGATACCTTGAAAAGGGATCTAAGAAACTTTAGGCTCAACCGTCTATCAACCAAAAAAATTCGCCTAATAAATTGATCCAGGTAAAGTTCATAGGGTAACTTAAATCCACTTTAAAAGAGAGGTTATCTTCTTGAAAATTGAAGAATACAAGAGGAAATTCAACTTTTTTGTCACCTCCTTTAGACAAAGCAAACAAGTCTCCAACCACCTCTTTTAACCTCTAAACAAGTTATCATGACACATGTTTGAAAAAATTCCAAGGAATTACTAATTTTAAGCAACTTTTAGTGAAAAAGTTAAAGAAAAACTTCAAAAGAGGATAAAGATAGATGAAAATAGGAGAGTAAAAATAAAAGGGAAGTGTCTTGACATGCTTAAAATTAAACCTAGCTTTGTCCCCTTTTCAATTGTTTTCTTTTTGTTTAAAGTAACTGGTTATATAATACTATAGAGAAATTGCAAATCTAGAAGAGTCGATTAGTAGATTTTTTAAGTTATCTTTCTCTTCTAACTAAACTAAATTTCGTTTTCCTACAGTAACCTTAAATTTAGAAGAGAAAGGCTGCAAATCAATAAAATAACATCTTATTAACTATTAGCAATGAGCTGCAAAATATTTCATTCAGGGTATGGTTATGAGATGTCGAATATTTTCATCAAAATGAGATTTTATAATCTTGAGTAAAATCAAACAACAAAAGTATTACAAATGTTTTCTTATATAGATCATAAAAAAATAATAGCCCAACACAAGTTTGAGTACAAGAGTTGATAGATTGTTAAACGAGGTTTCATTTAATTAAAAACAAAATACAATTTTGGAATAAGCATTATTGCAAATCATCATGTAGCTCTCATCTAATGATGAAGAAAATAGAAAGAGATAATATATATGAATTAAAAATCTTTATGATACTTATTTCAGATAACATAGACAAACTATTTGCATAGAAAAGCTCGACTTTTTATAAGTATGCTTTCACAAAAATTAGTCATTTACTTGTTTTAGCGTTGTACAGATCAAAGTTTCACTTTATGGGTATACCATCCTCTATATAACTTAATTGATACTAAAGGACTTTGATATACAAAATTAAAAATAGATAAGATATTTATGCCTTGGACCACAATACTATCAAGCCATGAAATAACTTCTTTAATAATAGGTCTTCTCCTAAGATCTCGATCTGAGTATTTAACAAACAATTTCAAAAACATATAGTAGTTACTTCTTATGTATTTATCTCAAATGGAAGGATCAATAACTTTTTCCTCTCCTTTTCAAATTTCTTATGGAACTTTTAAGAGATTAACTCGCTATAACTGTTTCCTTTGCAAAATCTATAAGCTTCTACTAGTCAAAATCTTAATAAGAATGACAATGAAATCGTAAACATTAGCCTTGCAAGTTGCATTTGATCTTCCCTACTAAAATGTCTCAAATATGCCTTTTTTAATGTAATGTTCTTTACCAAAGGTTAAGAGGCCTATATGAGGGATCTTTACAAGGTATTCTAATGATGGGAAAGTTTTTACAAATTAAAACCCTCAATCCACTGCAAGCGCGCAGGTTGTGAATTGTAGTACGTGAGGTGTTGATCCCACGAGGAGTTGTGAACTAATCTAATCCTAAGTTATCTAAGGTTTAAAAAATTAATAAAATGAAAATAAAAATTTAATAGAAAAGTAAACACATGAAAGTGAGTGACAGAAAATTAATTCGTGAAATTAACTTAAGAAATTAAATATTGAGCAACACCAAATTCACCATGGAAAATCATACAAGAAAATTTACCAAATTATTAGAGACAAATTTATCCTATCATCAATGCTAACCTAATCACTTTTGTGTTATTGTGGTGTCAGTTCTAGACGATCGTAAGATGAATTACTTTATCTCAAGTTATAATCACTAAACCCTAATCAATAAACCCTAATTAATTCGAGTTACCAAAATTATAATCTCTCAATTAACTATCAGCTCACAACCTAATCAGTTCTTAAGCTTTCTAATATACTACCAAGTCTCACGTGGGATCTTTTTCTGTACAATTTTTTATTTGATTAATTATGTAATCTATTAGATTATTTAACTCTCGTTAAACAACCTAATCATTTCACATTCAATTCACTCTCTTGATTTATTACCGAAGCATGAAGTTACAACAATCAATCACAACACCCAGTCGGAATAACACAAAACGACTATATTAACATTGAATCAAGTTTAAATCCCTAAAGAAAAGTTAAAACATCATCATCAATCCACAACCCATAAACATAATCATATTCATCTTACACATTCAATGAAGAAAATGAACAAAACGTCATTTGGATGGGATCGGGATGACTTAGGAAGGTGGCAGTGTCTGAAGCCCTCTCCTCTTCTTCCTTTTCTCCCTCTTCTTCTTCTCTCCTCTTAAAGCTTTCCCAAGGTGGCAGAATGTAAGCTCTCTTTTAGGGTTCTATTCTTTTCCTTTTATAGTATTTTCTAATTAAGGAAAAATCTGGGGTTTTCCTAAGCTCCAAAAGTCTTAAATTTCCCTGAAAATGAAGTTTGGTAAGTTAATGTGCGTTGTCTATCGCACAAGCCATGATCGGGACCTTGACATTTACCTTCTGTCACGATCGTGGCTCCTTCATCTTGCTTCCATCATGATTGTGGCTCCTTCATCTTGCTTCTGTCACGATCGTGACCCTAGGTTTTGCTTCAGGCTTCCTTAAATTCTCCTTCATTCCTCCATAATTGATCTAAAATAATAACAAACACATCAAGGCATCATAAATAGACAAAATTTAAGCTCAATGACATACTTTAACCCATAAAGCACTCAAAACGCAAATGTCTAACTAAAAAACACAATCCTAACATAAAAATGCACTAATTATTCAATTTAACAACTAAACACATACTAAACCAACCTTAAAACATTATGCAATCTACCACTATCATATTCCTAAAGTTATACTGAATAGAGAAAAGTTAAGGCATGTTTATCTACATAAAAAATTGAAGATGCATATAGCAAAAGGTTGTGTTTGATAGAAGAGCTTCAACGATGTGACCTTTTCAATAAGACATAAATAACATATAACAAGTTCAAATGGTGTGACCTTTCAATAAGACATGAATAACATATCACATGTTCAATTTTTTTGACTCCATTACAAAAATTACAAGATAGAGTAGTGAGTAAAAGTAGGTTGCATAACAACAATAGGTGTGGACAATAAATATATCATATATAATATATTACATAAATGAACACTGTCAGTCACCCAATATTCTCACACTATCCACTACATTTAATGCATAACCTAAAGAAGAATTGAGAAATTAAATTCAACAAAAGAGACAACGAAGAATGGTGTGAAACTCTTACTACAACTATTGATTCATCTGGTGCAAACTTAGATGACAACGAAGAATGGTGTATGACAATTTGTAGTTAGTACAAAAAGCAGCCAAAAAAGTTTGCAGCTAGTCTGAGAACACTCTGTAATGCAAAGAGGAGTGAAGAAAAGGTGTGCGACAAGGAAGAAAAGGTGCGATTGAGGAAAAAAAAGTGTAAGATGATCTAAATCTCAATAATTAAAGGTTTTTAACCTTTTCTTTTAATTTTCCTTAATTTTCATAAATTCACTTAATTATTTTAATTAATTCTAACATGTACAATTAAATACAATTGTAATCATACATGTTTGTGAGGTCAACAAAGTTAAGAGAAATATTAACGTCGAGCTAGATTTGAAAACAAATTAAAAGTTTTGATATTTAATTGTCACTTTTTTAAGTTTGAGCTATAATTGTAAATATGAGTAAAGTTTAATATTTTTATGTAATTAGCCCTTTATCATATTTCTTTTTATGTATAAATTATTATTATTTTATATAAGAAAATTTTAAGTTTTTTCAATTTATTTCTAAATTTTTAAATTTATAATTTTAACTGATATTTGACAAATATTCTGGTCACTAACTGGTACCAACTGAAAGGATCAGTATCAACTAGTACCAGAGTTTAGTATGAAATTTTCTTACTCGGTATCAGTTTTTGTCAGTACAATCAAATACGGTGTGATATTGTAAACAATATATCCAACTGTTATATTTCAAAAAGTAAATATTGAAAAATAACATTTAATGATACATGTAATAGATCATTAATAAATTGACTTTACTTCTTAAGAGTAGTTTAATTGGTAGTGAAAATCTTTTTAATGTTTTCTCATTTTAAGAAATATAAATTTGAGTATTCTTGAATAGAGAATAATCTTACAACTTATTTAAGGTATCAAATGAATGATTTAGTTAACTATATTGAATTTATCATTTAGTTTTAATTTATTGATTCACTAATTTATTTGAATTATATGATTTATGAATTGTTATATATATATCTCCTGTTTTATATTCTACATATCTAAAAAATAGCTTATAAAATTTAAAATATAATTATGTTAAAGCAAACTATGTCTAGAACTTTTCTGCATAAAATATTCAACTCTATTTCAAATGTTTATTGAGATTATAGCAAATAAAAGACTTTATTTAAGTGAACTTTTACAAAGAAGCGATCAACTTATGCAGATATTTGCGGTACAGGTTGTGCTTTCTTGATTTTGGTGCTACTTAAAGTGTTTGTAAATATAATTCAACATATTGTTTTTATAGTTGAAATTAAAAATTAATAACAATAATTCTTTTCTAACCTGCATTACTACTAATTTTCATAGGAAAATATTTGTATTTAGACCGGTTGAAATAAATGAAGCACGTAGATATCAATAATACAAATTACAATGATACCATTCATTTTATTTCTAATTATGAAAATATGAAACTATAACATCTCGCACATTTGAAGTCTTTATAGTGCTTTAATTCCCATCAGGACATTCCGGTTCAACCTTTCAACTTAGATACATTATAATGGCTGCTAGTTGTCGTAAACCCAGGACCATTACATCTCTAAACATGGATTAGCATTAGCCTCCTTTGATTGGACATTACATATCCATCTCTCTACATTACTTAGAACACAGGACCAGCTGCAAGAATCTCCTCAGTCAACTTATTATCTTTGCCAATCTTATAATTAGTGAACACCTCAAAATTCTTCTTGAAAAGGCCAGCCAGCTTTGACAGGGTATTCTTGTAGGCCATTTTGTTCGACCACTGCAATACAAACCAAACTCATACGCACATAATGATGATTGATTTTTATGCTTTCTGCTGAATTTTTTTAAGAAAAAAGACTTACAGTGTTCACAGGATCAAGAATTTCTGAAGGCACGCCCTCAATTTCTGTTGGGATTTCAAATCCAAACACCTCGGTCTTTTTGTAGTTTGCCTTGATAAGATTACCAGAGTGTATAGCATCAATTATTATCCGAGTGTATGCTAATTTGATACGGCTTCCAAATCCGTAGCTGCATTAAAACATTGTAATTACCACCTAAAATTGATGATAATTTATACTTAGAACATGTGGACGCCATCACATACATACCTGCCACCTGACCAGCCAGTATTTACTAGCCATCCTGTAGCCTCATGCTTCTGCATCTTTTCAGCCAGCATTGCTGCATACCTGGTAGGATGCAGCATTATAAAAGCCGCACCAAAGCAAGCTGAAAATGTTGCCGTTGGCTCCTTAATTCCGTCCTCGGTGCCAGCAACCTGTTCATTCAATAGAATATCTCAAAATCGTGCCTGTATGTATTCCACCTGAAGAACTACTTCAAATTGTTTTGGAATTTTTAAGAGAAGTACCAGTGCAGTATAACCACTGATGAAATGGTACATGGTCTGTGCCAAGTTCAGTTTGCTAACAGGTGGGAGCACTCCAAAGGCGTCGCACGCCAGAAGGATGACATTTTTGGGATGGGGACCAACACATGGTATCTTTACATTCGGGATGTACTCTATAGGATATGCTGCTCTAGTGTTTTCTGCAATAAACAAAGTTGATATCAGTTGATCCCTGCAACTTGATTCATAGTTAGAAAAGAGAATATATCAAACTAATATTTGCTTCAATACGTAAAAACAAGTAATGAGATAGACAAAAGCAAGTAATTAATCTAGAGTACCTGTAACAGATTTGTCTATGTAATCTACTTCTCTAGTATGCTCATCAAACACCACATTCTCCAGCACTGTGACAACATAAGAACACTTGTTAGCTTCAACTCAACTCCACCAAGCGGAGGCTTTCAGGCCTTAAAAGCTCTTCATTTGCAAATTTTTGATTCACTTCAGATCGCAAAATAATTACTTACCAGTCCCAAACTTGATGGCATTCCAGATGTCAGGCTCCTTCTCTCGTGATAGATCAATGCACTTAGCATAACAACCACCTTCAATGTTAGAGACACCATTCTCACTCCAACAGTGCTCATCATCTCCAATTAAGTACCTATTATGATCTGTAGAAAGGGTTGTCTTCCCGGTACCTATGACAAATAAAACCAAAAGGGAGTTTATAAGCAACAAGATCACAAGTAACACGACCATCAAGTAGAGTTTATCAACGAATCGTGACGATCACACCTTAAATATACCTGATAATCCAAAGAAGAGGGCAACATCTCCATCCTTCCCCATATTGCAACCAGAGTGAAGGGATAATATTCCACGCTTAGGCATGAGATAGTGCATTACGCTGAACAGACCTTTCTTCATTTCCCCAGCATACTGTGTGCCAAGGATGACCATCTCCCTCCTGGCAAGATTAATGTCTATGCTAGTAGAGGAGGTCATATAATGGGTGTACCTATTACACGGGAACTGTCCTGCGTTGTATATAGTGAAGTCTGGAGTTCCAAAGTCCTCCAACTCTTCAGGAGTGGGTCGTATGCACCTGTATCCCACCCGATTATGCCACATACACAAAGCTAACAAATCCTTGAATCTACATTTTTTTACCTCCTCTGTTTAATTATCTTGAAGATTAGATATTTAGAAGCACTTGAACCATGATAAATTTTCCAATATACTTCCCTTCCAATGCCTAGTTTGTATGAATTATAATCATTGGATGATGAGGAAACCATAGTACAATTATCAAAATTTTCTTCACTTTCGATTAGCCATAAATAGAGAGCTGTTCAACGAATTTTAACTCATATGGCAGAAACAGAATCCTGTTCAGTGATGTTGATGGTAATACTTACATGTTGTGCATGAACAAAGAATGATAAGCCCTGGCAGATACAATACGGACTTTAATTTGGTGTTCTGGGTCCCAGTTGAGAAATTGATCGTTCACAAAAACCTGAAATTTGAGGACAAATTTCAACTATCAAGGCTTACGTTCATAGTTCAAATTAAACTACTTTTGTTTAAATATTGTATGAATGACATCATTTGGTTGAAGTGTGGTTGATGCAGTTGAGCTGTAACCTGACAACAACCAACAACTGCAGTGGGCGTTCCATATTATTGGACCCAATACTACAAGTGCGGAAATGGAGGGAGGGATCAGGGCACTTGAAACAGTAACATTCAACCTAAATAAAAATATGGAAAAATATATACAACTAAGTGAATCAGTAGTTGCTATTTGTTTGTAATGAATTAAATAAACTTCCAAAATCAAGAAACAATTCATAAATTATATAATTCTAATAAATCATATAAAAAAGACTTAATAATTCTAAAAAATTTTAAAATCACTAAACAATTTGTTAACTATATAATTTAAGTAAATCATTTTGCAAATCAAGGGATATGTCATCTACGCCACCAATACCAATGTTTAAAGAGTATGTTCAATCCAGAATTTGATCCCCTAATCTTAAAAAGGTGAAAACTATTTAGAGAATCTTCTTCTTCCACCGCCACCACCAAAATTGGTGACTACTGTAACCAAATAACCTAGACCATACTTGAGGACTATCGACAATAAAAGGCATTTAACTACGTTTGTAGTAGATTTCCGGCTTTCTAGCCGCAGTCTTGGGACCCAGAAAACGAAAGTGCTGATGACAACGTCTGTAGAGACCATGCGATGGTTATGGCTTTTTCTCGGGAGTTGACGTAGCATTCGCACGTCTTCATGTATGGTTAGCCATTTAGCGTGAGGTGGAGACTTGAGGACACCGCTTAGAGTTTTACTTACGTCGTCAGAAGGGGACAAGCCCTTGAAAGTTAAAACGAACCACCTTGGCCGCAAGTATTATCAATTTTTATCAAAGAACGTAAAATGATACCTTTTCTAGTGAATTCAAGTAGTCGACGGCTCGTTCTCTGTTAACTAGGAAAGTTTGTTCGTCCATTTCAATGTTGGGCGAGCCCCTGCAGAAGCGAGCAGTTAATGCATCAAGGAAAAAAAGCAACAGAAAACATGTGGAAGCACAAGCACTAGAACTTACTTCCCCCACCAAAGTTCCTCTTCAGTGGTCTTGTCCTTGACAACACGTTTGTCTCTCGGCGACCTGCCCGTCTTTGCCCCGGAAAGAGTCGCCAGAGCGCCATTTGATGTTATGAATGAACCCTTCTCATACTTGATAGCTTGCTCGTATAGCTCTGTTCATTTTCCAACATCTCTGGTTATCAGGCAGCCTCTTATTTAACGACTATAATAATATTGGTCTGGATCTTTGACTTCTAGTGGTCTACGCTATCTATTCTTAAAAGCCCCAAATCTTTTTATTATTATTAACAGCAAAGAAAAAGAGGATGATCAAGTCGATGATGTAAAGAACTGTTAAACTTTCCATTCATCTCATCAATTCAGGCCCACTTGCCCAAAAGGTAGGAATTAAGTAAGAGCTATCTAATTTTAGCTTATGATAAACTAGGTATAATTTAACAAAAGAAGTTAAATAAGGGAGTAAATGGGCATTACCAGCGGGAGAAAGATTATAGAGGACGTGAGTGAACTTGAGGGAGCTATCACTCGCGCTTATAGTAGGAGTGAAATGGTGGGAAAGAGATGTGTGCGTCACCTTCTGTCCTTCTGACTTTCTCGCTGGGTCTCCTTTCACCACCTTGGGTCCTGTCTCCCTCGTCAGAGACGCCAACGATGCACTAGTACATATCAATGACTTCTAGCTGGTGATTTTTCCGGGCAATGGGTAATTAGTAAATTACAATTAAAGATACATATGTACCTGATAGACTGGAGCTGCTGTTTTTGGCGTTCTTCTTCGGAGAGGGTGGTAAAGAAGGCACTTTGTGTTCCTGTAATTGGTGTGGTGGGAGTTGATCTCTTCTTCTGAAGAGAATGGAGTTCGTCGATTGTTTGGGCTTTCACTGGAGGAGTACTGTCGTCGTGACACACATCGTTAGTTTTCTTCTGTGTCTGAATTTTTGGCAGCCCTTTTCTTCCTGTACTTGTACTTGCACTTGCACTTGCACTGTTGTTGCTGGTAAAGCTAAACTCTGCGTTCTCCGTTCCGTTGCTTGCCATCTTCGCATCTGCAACGAAAAAATAAATCAGTTATACAATTGTTTACGATAATATATCCGGCAGAACGGAAAACTGGAGAAGCAAAAGATAAAGACTATATATCTAAGCTTAAATTGAAGACAAGGGCGAAAGGAAACGAATATCTAAAACAAGTGCGGATAAGGATGAGCGTTAAAGCACGAAAGAGAAAAGAGGATTGGCAAGGAAGATAGCAACCTGACATAAAACACCAAGCGCTGGTAATGAAAGGTTTCCAACGAAAAATAATCCCTGGACGCTGGAACCTGTACAAAGAGACTTGCTAGCTTCCCTTATATAGGCTTCTTCCCTTCACCACCGCTTACTTCACCATGGTTTGCTTGTAACCATAGTTTCGTTTCTTAGTTCTTGACAGCTTTGCTACTAGAAAGTAGATGAAAATGAAATACATGAATTTATCTTGCCTACTCCTTTGTTGGTTTCAAGGTAAATTGACTATTTCTGTTAATTGTATTTTCAAGAGGTTGCCTTCTTCTCCACCAACAGGAAAACATATCATTTGGAGTAAAATATGGAGTTTTTCAAATTATGGTAATTACATGTGATTTACTACACCTTACATATTTCCCATCTTAATAGACTGAGAATACTTTTCTTTTCTGGAATTATGTATGTGGCCAGCGTATATGGCCATTAATTAACTCATGAGTTATACTATTAATAGATCCATTGACATTTTTAATGAAAAGTACTAAATAAATCGAACAGTCACCGTGTCAGCCTGACATTATCCAATAATCCTTTCGGTGTAAGGATAACAGTCCTCTGCCGGATCCCGGACGGTGGAGCCTATTGGTCAGACCAGCTTTTGGCACCTCTGCTTTTCTTCTGTTTTCAAGCGTCACGACTCACGACCCGTGCTTCTAACACAAATTTACAGCCACTAATCCATAATCACCGTTCACAAGGCTCGTGTGAGTTAAACTAAAGTAGATGTCAGACCTCCTTCCCCATGGTTTCTGTCAAATTTTCACTTCTCTTTCGGCATCGGTTCTTACAATCAATATATGGTCAAAATCTCACTTTTTTAGCAACAGTTATTACGGTTTCGTATCCTACGAGCTCAAAACGTACTGTACAAATGGGCTTTTACTTGGGCGGTTTATGCTGCCATGTTTTTAAACCCGGATCGGATCGGCCGGTCTGATCGGTGACTGGTCGGTGATCCGGTCCGGTTTATCCTTCAAAATCAGTTATAAATTGACCCAGTCTAAATCGGTCAAAACCGGTCAATTAATCAGTCCGATCGGTCTAACAATTTTTTTTTATTTTTTTTATTATATATAATTAAATATAAATATTGCATAATTATTACGTCACACTGGTTCGACCGGTGGTTGAACCGGTCGAACCGGTCAAATCGGTAATCAGTAAAGTCACTAATTCAATGACCGGTCTGAATTTTACAACATTGGCTGACAAGATTCACAGTTTTGTGTTCTGAAAAGATAAAGCTGCACGTAATGATCTATATTCTTATTATGCATATTGCGAAGTAAATTAAGATTATAATATCCTACAATTTTACGTATACGCAATTGCTCGGATTGGAACATGTCAACCCGATTATGTTATTTTTGGCACTATGTCAACCCTTTACATTTCACTACAATTTTTACAAAATTAATATGTTTGAAACATGCTTGCTTTATGGATAAACATAGGACCTATCGTACCAAGTTAATATATATAAACATATATCTATGTGCGTTTTCCATGTGGAGCTGTTTTGCATTTTATTCAGCAAGGTGCTTGGTTTAAGTGAAGCTAAGTGATAAAGCTGGATTGGCTTTTAAGTATTTCGAGTGGGTGTAGATGCAGAGTGTATGAGGAAAGGTCATCAAGCATCCTCAAATTAAGAACATATTACATTAACAACCTTTAAATTGATATTTGAACGGATAGGTTAAATTGATTATATTTAATTAATATTTTTTATCATATAAAAATTATTGTTTCAACTTTTGACCGGCATATCGAATTCTTAACCCACAAAAGCTTGGGACTTTGTGGATAGAATGAGGAAAGCGAGGGCCAATTGTTGAATGTAAAAATATAAAATTGTTTAATTAATTTTATTAATACAATCTAAGGATTAATTTTGAACGTTGGAGACATAAGTTGCGCTCATTTATATTAGTAGATACATAAAATTTTAAATAAATAAATTGTTATATTTTAATTAAAACCATTATTTATCGATATAGAGAATAAATATAAACTTCTAATTTTTAATTTATTAAAAAATTATTAAATATAATTTATAGGAAAAGAGATAATTCTCCTTAGTAGTTTAAAAAGTCTTTTTGAAATTTAAATTTCTAGAAAAAAAGTCCCAATTTTTACCTTTTCATAAAAACTCTTCTTGTTAGACTTTGGATGAAGCATATAAAGTATGAACATTAGATAAGTACTAATTAAATGTTATTTATATGACAACTCAACTCAGCTATTAAATTCAAATTGAATTAATTTAATCCCACTCAAGATAATAATTTATTATAATTATTTTAAATTATTAATTTAAGTCGAACTTAATTCGCTTAGGGTCAGATTTAAAATTGAGTTTACATTTACTTTACAATTGTGAGTAATATAAAAGTTGACAATTTTGTTGTAAAACTTTGTGCATCTTAATTTTTCTTCTTATTGTTGTCCATTTTATTGTGTTGACTTAGAGAATTTCGTGAATTTACTTTACTTTTGTGAGAAACATCTTAAACACTAGATATTTGATAAGGTTGCTCTGAGTTCCTAGCAAAGTCTTTATAATAGATACCACAGAGAGACGAAAATTAAAAAAAAACACAATTGCGCAGAAGATGCATTAGAAATAGTATGAACATTTGCATCTCATGTTAAACAAGCCAGCACCGAACGAAGACAGGACTTCAGGTGCTCCACGAAAGCTAACACAACACTTTGGCATTACTACACCGGCAAACCACGACCCCATAATTGGACATCATCCTCCACAATCTGATCCTTAACATTGAAAACTAAGATCCCTAAAAAATCATGGTTAATCTTCACCTCAAATACTAATAACTTCTAAATAGCCAGACTACCACATCTCCACTTAAGCTGCTTGATGTTGCTTAGAACAATTCCGGGGAGACCACCCTAAAGTTCTTCTGCCCCACGGTTTAGTCAGACTTCAGAGCTTCTGAAAGGTAATAGGAGCCTCCACTCTTGTTACCACTATTTTTGATCCCTCTTTTAACTGAAATTAGACATAAAGAAAGTAATGCTAGGAGGAGCAAAATACAACATTAAAGATAATGTGCATAGGAACTATTACTGGCCCCAGAAACGATGGGATTCCTAGGATCTAGACTTCAACCCAGTGCACATATGGGCCAACAAAACCAATTGGAGTAGAGTATTCATGGTGAAATTTATGAATCTTTTCGTAACCACATTTGTTGTGCAGAAATCTATAGATCTAGTAATTGGTATAGTCCTTCACCATAAAATACAACAACAGTTGCAGAAGAATTTTCCAACTGAAAGGCAATGCAACCTTGTTTTGATCCCGTTCATCTGTAATAACAAAATCAACCCAAGACATTAGGCTCCCACCATATTGTTCTCCAAAATTTTGAAAAATTGGCATCAACAACTAATAGATAGATAAAATTATGGCGAACCCCCAAAAGATGCCAAGTTATCAAACAAAAGCATCAAACTTCAAGAGAAGTGATGACTGATCAAATGCAAGTTGATTAATTATCCCCAAAACCCTAAAATCTCCTATCAAGTGATTTAAAAATTACAACGATTGCTAACACCATAAGCAATTACCCAATGTCAAAACAAATCCAAGAATGCATGTTCCAAAATCCAATCCCATTTGTAAAAACCCCAATAAAATCTAATTAAACTCAAAAGTTATCCAAAATCCAAGAAAAGTTGTGACCTTGATAGAAGTATCGGAAAACAACTGCAGAGGACCAATAACAAGGAAGAACATGATCATGACATCCTTGTAACACTTGAACATCTCCGACGTCGACATCTTAACCTTAGGCTGAATCTTGTATTTCTCAAACCTGGCAAATCGCAAAAGCTTGACGGAAACAAGAGGCAAAGGTACAATGGAGAAAATCAAGAAGAGGAAAATAATGTTATAGCAGTAGAGGAAACAGTCGGACTTGTTCGCGGAGTAGTCAAACCAAAAGGTCTTGGCAAAACAACTGTGTAGAAGATTCCTTGAGAAGATGGGTGTGTCCCTTGAGAAGTTCCCTTGAGAAGATGGATGTGTCTCCTGAGAAGTCGGTGGTCACTTTTTCTCTTGTGAAGATGGGTTTGCAAAACAACCTGAAGAATCAGATCTTAACACTGAGATAACTTGGAAAAGCAAAAGACAAAAGTTGAAGAAGGAACAGAAAACTGAACACAAAAGACGAAGGTGCCTATTTGCAATATAAACGTAAACTTTAAAAAAATGTGTACCTGGAAAAGCTAAAATGAGGAGCTTTTTTGAAAATCTCTAAATTTAAGCTTCTTAAAAAGTTGTATTTTAGCTGTCAAAAAAGTTATATCTACTAAAAAGTGCTTTTTTATTTTACAGTCAAATACTCATTTTTCTTAAATAAAGCTTTTGCGGTGAAAAAAGTACTTATTCACCCTCTAAAAATTCAACCAAACAGGCACTAAGACTCGAACAATTTGATTCCACAAAAAATGATATCATTTTTTATAAAATTTATAATTTAGATAGTTCGATCAGTCTTGAGCCCAAATTTGGGCCATAAGTTAAAGAGTTGGTCACTGACGCTAAGCCTGTTACCATCCTACCCATATTTAAAGTCTCTTTTGTAACTTTTGAAACTTCTTTGTAGAAATTTTGTTCCGCGCCTTTGTATATATAACCAAAAAATAAATTAGCCAAAAGTAATAAAGGTTCATTTCTTGTTTAAACAATTGTCATGAAAGTTCGTTCTATATCAATAACTCTAATATGAAATTGTACAGTGCTCTTGCTCTAATATGGAGATCTGTGACTTACATTTCTCCCAATACTAGTTTGTTTAATTAGATTATATAGCTTATAATAATGAATTGCTCAAATATAAGATTTTGATACTATTTTACAAAATTTCAACTCTAGGTTTTGTTATATAATTATATCATTAGAAAATAATTAAGTATATTATATTGTATATAAATCATCGATTTTGATACTATTGTAATAATTAAGTATATTACAAATTTATAAAATATTCATTACTTTGATATGAAAGATGAAAGAAAATACGAATTTGATTGTTATAATATTGTGTTTTAATATCTCATAATATTGCAATTATTAATGTAGATTTCTTATCAATTATAGTTACTTAAATTAGATATACCTTTGTAAGATTGATAGGGTTTTCATTGTATCAATATACACAAAATTTGAAGAATTCAAACTTTTCCTTTCTTTTTAGTTCCATGTTCTAATATGATACCTTAGTCTTAACCTCATTTTTTCTAATCAAACAAAGTTGAACAACTCAAAGTCGCTTCCCCCTTCATGGCAAAGATGCCAAACCAAATGTATCCTCAAAGTTCTGAAAAATTACATCCTCAAGTTTTAGAAACTCATTACTTTATGTTTTACCACCTAGTCCTCCAAGTTCTATTTTAGTAAATTTTTTTTTCTTTTGGTAAAGATTTTATGTAACATCCCATTACTAGTGGGAAGGGTAAAATAGTAATTTGGAGTGGTTAATGAGTGCTTAGAATCACCTTTACATGTTCATGCATAATATAGCATACACATACACGTGAATAGTAAATTTTGCACATGAAAAATGACTGTACATGCATTAATGACATTTCCCGGTATAAGTGTGAAGAAATATGATTGTAAATTAATGTAATTTGTGTGTATGAAAAATTGAGTTCGAGAGGATCATTGTGATTTTTGAATTTTTGTAAAATTTTAGAAATTGTTTTCTGAAATTTAGGTGTAATTTCTGGACTAGGAAAAATGTCAAGTGGCAGAATAATGGTTTACCGGTAAGAAATTACTGTCCAATGGCACTGAAAATTTAGATAAATGATTGTAGGATTTATTAATTTGAGCCATTGGAATTTTG